>LZPO01116966.1:298794-311875 GCA_001675575.1 Neotoma lepida
TGAGGTTGGTGTGTAAAAGGAGTGGAAGATCTTTTTAATGTAAGAATAAATAAATAAACTAAAAAAATGCATTGTATGAAATTCTAAAAACTGATTTTTAAAACACAGAGTAAATATAATAAATGTTAAAATATTTTTTAGTTTAAAAATGTTTTATTTATTCTTTGAAAATTTCACATACAGGAAATCTTGGTCATTCATATGCACCCCCCAATCTCCCCTCCAATTCTCTCTGGGACCACCCCAACACATCCCATTCCCAACTTAATGTCTTCTTCTATTCCTTGCATTTCTTTAACCCACTGAGCCAAATTGGTGCTGCCCTCATGCACATGGGTATGTGGTCATCCATTTGGGCATGGGCATTGACTAGTGGCCACATACCGCCCCCCAGAAAATGACTCTCCCTTCCCCAGCAACTATCAATAGCCAATAGCTCCTCAAGCAGCATCTAAGCCTCATGCTCCCTTCCACCATCCATGCTGGAATTTTTAACTAGTTTGAACTTGTACATGTTGCCACAGCTGTTGTGAGTTCATGTATGCAACAGCCATGTCATGTCCAGAAAACCTTATCTTTCAGCATTCCTCCCCATCCTCCACCTCTTCTCTTCTTTCTGCCTCCTCCTCTGTGATGTTCCCTGAGCCCTATGGGTGGCTGATTTCCATCCATAGCTGAGAACTCTCAGTCATTTATCCTCAGCACCTTCAACAATTATTCGTCTCTGCATTAACCACTATCCGATGCAGTAAGAAGCCTCTCAGTTCAAAACTGGGAGCAGCATAAACCTATAGATATCAAAATAAATATTTTAAGACAACATGACTATTTAGCAAAACATTAGGTTCCCCTTAGGGCCTATAACTTCCCTACCAATGACTTTTGGTCATGTTTACGGCACTAGCTAAGAATTTCCTTCTATAGAGTAAGCCTCAAATCCAATTAAGAAGGTGGTTGATTATCCTCATTTAGTTTGGTCACTATTGCACCACTGGCTATGTCTTGCCTGTCAGGCCAGTAGTACTGCATTCAGGGTTCAGTGCTAGATAAGACCTTTGTAATCTTTTCTACCCCAGTGGCCTACATAGCACCTTCCAGCACTCTGAAAGCCAGACAGCAAAGAGAGAGTTTTCTGGTTAGTTCAAGATTGATTTCTCTATGTCCTGCAACCAAAGTATGTGGTGTATTCAGCAATAGGGTCTTACCATTTAACTACAGCAGGCAACTAAGAGTTGTTGCTTGTATTGTTATAAGCTTGTGTTGTTTTGGATGTCCGTAGGACCTCCCTGACTAATAACTCATAGGGAAGTAACCTGTGTCTGCATTGAAATTTTCATTTAGTAACTGATTATCTTCTGGGAGAAGCATTGTTCATCCATGTGGGGTACTTCTGTTCAAACTCCTTTTTGTTTAAAATGATGTTTTTAATCAGCTTACAAATTAGTCTGTTTTCATAAAATGTCTTCTTATATCCTTAGTATTGGTTAAACATCTCCTATGCCTTTCTTTTCCCTCATCCTCCTGCCCCAATGCTTAAATCTTTACCAGTATATCATCAATTGATCTATGAAATGTTAAGAAAACGGAAAGTATTCACCTACCATGGAACATCTTAGGGCTTGAGAACATATGTATTTATTCATATAATCTGGATTTGAGTCCATCCCTCTTCGTTATAATTAACAAGCACAAATCCCTTCCAGTTCCATTTCTTCTTTGGTAAAACCAGCATAATAGTGTTTCCTATCTCATGGACTTGTTATACAACCAGAGCTCATAAAAGAATCCTTGTCAGATATTAAAGGAAAATTACATTAAATTTTTTTAATAAAATAGACTTCCAGGTAAAATGTCAAAAATATAGAGATGATACAGGGCAGTGGTGGCACATGTCTTTAATCCCAGCACTCAGGAGGCAGAGGCAAGTGGATCTCTGTGAGTTTGAGGCCAGCCTGGTCTACAGAGTGAGTTCCAGGAAAACCAGAACTGTTTCACAGAGAAATCCTGTCTCGAAAAACATATATATATATACATATATATATATATAGAGAGAGAGAGAGAGAGAAAGACAAAGAAGGTGAAGAGATTTACCGTATTTTATTTTCGTGTTAAATTGCATAAAGATCCATGGTTCTGTGACCAAAGCCAGAGGTAGATATTAAATATCAAAAGGTGATGTTAGGGGGCACACAATCTTTTTCCTTTTGGGGCACCCTTTCTGTTTTCTTCAGAATGGGTCCCAGACAGTTGCTGAGTTTCACAATGGTTCATTTTAGAGAAGCTGCCTATCTAGGAGTTGTCTGAATTGTTTCTAAATTTGGAAGGCCAGGAAGGCTCTAATGTGATGAGGAACAGAAGAGAGACAATTAGCTTCAACATGAAAAGATGTTTGGCCAATTATCCATTGTGATGGATGGATTTTACATGCATAGAAAGACCTCTCCTTGTTCCACTAATAGCAGAGAGTTCATCATTTTAATGTGTTCGAAAGAAAGGCTCCCCACAGACACAAATTTTCCAGCTTGTCCTCTGCTTTATCACCCTAAGTTTATAGTGACAGGTGACTTATGGCAGAAGTTTAAAGAAAGTATGACCAGAGGTTCAATATTTGTTGACTCAGTGACAAGGTATCTTCAATATTATGCGTTTATAGTGTTCCTCCCAAGAACTACATTATTGCCCTAACATTCAGAACTACCCCTCAGGGTTTTGGCTTCCAGTTCCGCCTTGGGCAGAGAAGCTACTGCTAGTGTTCATAGGACTCTTATTCATTGGATGATTTATCTGATATTTCCTGTTTCCTACTATAAAAAATAAACCCTGTGATTTATTTCTTCTAACTTGGAGAGACAAATGACAAATGTTTCTGCAGAATTCATCAAAAGTGTCCAACCACCACTTTGCTAACTATGATTACCTCCTTTGTGGCTTCACTTCAAATTCTGATTTGGGCAGATAACTCTCAGGCCACTTGAAAAGAGAGGTCATCTGAGGACTCTTGCTTCATTCTCTTCTCTCATTACACATGGGGGTTGGGCCGCTTTCAGAAGCTATTTACCATGTTTTCAATAGAGACAGATTTATCCATCTTTGCTAAGAAGACTAGATTAATTCCTTTAAAATATTCTTCCAAAACTGCCTTACTCTGTGACTAAGCATCTCCCTGTCCCTAACTGCTGAGCCTGAGGTATGGTTCTTGGCTCCAAACAGTGTTTTCCCAAAGAAGAACCCTACTTTCTCCCTGTTCTTATAAACTGATGGATCAACATCAGAAGTATGCTCAGGGTACTGGGAAGTGCCCTGGTGATGCAAAGACCTTGAGATCACAGTCTAACTTGAACCTTTGACCCCTTTCCATTCCAGGATTAATGTGAAGATGAAAGCTGAGCAGCACATTAGAGGGAGAAAGAAGGATTTATGCTTTCTTAATAGGGACCTGGCTAGAGTCAGGAATCTACCAAAGCTTTTACCCTGTTAGCTGTGGAAGGGGCAGGAGATTCTGTACTACATATGTGCATCCCCTGAGGAGCCAACATAACCCAGAGAGCCTGCAGAGAACAAAAGTATAGCCTTGTTTCTCTGTTCCTATGGGGGAATGAGTGCTCTCAGGAAGCTAGAGGAAGGGACAAAGACTGAACATTGATGTTCAACTGAAGTAACTACTCACCTCATTTCTTTGAGTTTTCCTTTGTTTTCTGTCCTCTTTATCTCTCTTCCCCATTTTATATGAGACACATCTTTTTTTCCTTTGAGCTTCAGAATGACAAAATCACATGACTCAGTTGATTAAAGCACTTGCTGCACAAGAGTGAAGGCCCAAGTTCGATCCCCAGCATTCATGTAAGAACCTGGCACTGGTGCGTGCTTGTAATGCCAGGGCTGGAAAATTCTTAGAGAGATGAAGATCTGTGAAGCTTGCTGGTCATCCAGCCTAGCCTAATTTGCAAGCCCCAGGTCCCAGTCTGGGATGGTTCCTGAATAATGACACCCAAGTGTTGACCTCGGGCCTCCGCATACATATGCATGCACCTGCACGCACATGAATACACACACGCACATACACACCAAAAACAAAACAGATTATAACTGGGCATGATGTCACAGGTTTTTAATTCCAGCAGGGAGATCTCTATGAGTTCAAGGCTAGCCTGGTCTACATAATGAGTTCCAGGACAGCAAGGGATATACACTGAGAAACTGTCTAAAACAAAATCCAATACCAAGTGGTCAGCCCTGAAAACTTACACACAAGTAACATTATATGGATTGAACAGGTAGGATTTATATGTTTAGGAATATATGTAATATATGTTATTAATGCATTTTAATTTAAAAAATAAAATACACATTAAAAAAATATTAGACTTGTCTGCCAAACAAACAAAACAAACTTGGTAAATGCAAAGGTTCTTTATTATAGCAAGATTAAAAATAATAAACAACTGAATACAGCCTACAAAATCAACAAGGATATACTAGACTATTTAAAACAATAGTCTACTATTGACAGTAATGTTTTCCTAATTTCTACTTGACAGATGAAAATTATATCTGTTTGGAGGGTAAAGGATACTTTCTTGATATATTGTATACACTATAGAAAAATTCACTCAAATTAGAGTACCCATCATTTCCAGAACTGATCAGTTTTTGTATTGACAGTGTTAAAACTCTGTATTTTTTAGCAATTTTGAAATACACCATACATTCTTATTAACTATAGTCATCATGCAGTGCACTAGATCATTACAATTTTTCTAATATAACAGAAAATTTGTACCCTTTGACCAGCATTTTTCTTCTCCCCTTCACATTCTACAGCCTCTGATAATACTGTCTATTTTTTTTTGTTTTGTTTTTTGTTTTTTTGGGGTTTTTTTGTTTGTTTGTTTTTCGAGACAGGGTTTCTCTGTGTAGCTTTGGCGGTGCTTTTCCTGGAACTCACTTGGTAGCCAAGGCTGGCCTCGAACTCACAGAGATCCACCTGCCTCTGCCTCCCGAGTGCTGGGATTAAAGGCGTGTGCCACCACCGCCCAGCAATACTGTCTATTTCTATAAGGTTCAACTTTTTATCCCATATTTGAACAAGAAATGCAGTATTTGTTTTTCTGTGCCTGGCCTATTAGCATAATTTTCTCCAATTCCATCCATGTTTTCTCAAATCACAGAATTTCATTCTCTTTCATTGTATATAATATTCCATTGTATGTATACATGTTTATATATAGCTTGTTCTTTACCCCCTCATCCATCACTGGACACTTAGTGTGAGTCCATCTCTTGGCCATTGTGAAAAGTGAGTCAGTAATATTTTCATGTATATTGAGGGCAAACAAGATACTATGTATACTTACTAAGATCATGGACCAAAACATGGCACAGTCTTCTATTTCATACACAACTCCTTATATAATAAACATTTTCATTTACTTCATTGACAAGGTATCTTACTTTTTAAAACACCAAGAAAAGGTATTATGTTTTTTCTATTATTTACATTTGATGAAAATATGTGTGGCAAAAGAATGTATTGAACTATTTTATAATTGTGTATTTTCTTCACTATATTTTTCTTTTCTTTAAATCTCCACTCCCAATTCCAAAAAAGATAATCAGGTCCATTGTACTTTTTTACTCCCAGGGAAGTTGGTGTTATAGGGCTGAAAATAGTTAGTCTATCAACAACCACCCTTCCTGGCTTTTGTTCACTGAAATCCTGAGTTCCTAGGGGGAGATTATGCTTCAAAGGGATGGGGCAGAGGTGAATGAGAGACCAAGGGAAAACAGAGGAGCTGGGAGGATTTCCCAAGCCTGGGCAAAGCCAAAACATTCTGCAGAAACTTTGGAATTTACAAGTAGTGCCCAAGATTCTTATCAGGGACTCCGAAAAGAACATCTCAATGATGTAGTCAAAAGGATGTTGTCTAAACAACAAACAATCTTGGAAATGATCTTGGCTCAGAAATAGCACAGTTCCTGGCCTTGTGGAGTGACTAAAGAACGGAGCTGTAGAAACTGAATTATGTTTTCCCAGAGCTTTTCAATTCTGCTGAGACAAGAGAGATCATGGAATGAAGTAGAGTAGACCGTGATTAACAGGGATTGAACAGTCCACCAGCCAAGTAGGATAGAAGCTTGAAGTTGAAATTAATTTCATACATTGAACATCACAAAGTGGCACATCTCTTATGCTTCTAAGTTTGTAAAGTAAGATTCATATCAACCTCACTTGTTTCTGTAAAAAGAAATTTTCTAGGAGGTTATATATCCTATATCTAGATAATGGAATTATGAGTGCTAGTATTTTTTTCCCTATTTTGTTTCTCTTTATTTTTCAGCTGCCCTGGAATGGGTAGGTAATAGTATTTTTAAAGTTCCATAAACCTTATATTCAAAAAAACCATGTTTTTTATATTTTCCTTTACAATTTATGTTCATATAAAACCTAGTTTTCTGTGTGATATAGAGTAGGACATGGAGCAAAGTAGCTCAGATACCTCAACATGACACAGCCTTGAGCTCCACAACTTACAGCTGCTCTCAGATTTCCTTTCCCAGAAACAAACCTGAGATAAGAACTCATGTGTGAGGAATTTATTGAGGAAACACTCTCAGGGGAAACTGGAAGGGAGTGGGAATAGCACAGCAGGGAAAGGGAAGAAGCTAAGTAAGCAATAAGACTTTGGAGACTACGGAAGCCCCCATATCATTCTAAAGGGAACTCGGAAGTGTAAATTATGCCTCAGAGTTTGGCCAAGGGAGTTGGGCTTTTGTATTCTGAAATCAGTTAGTCACTACCTATGGGGGTCACTCTGAGGACATAAATACCCAGGATTTATGGCTTTCTACACAGGCAAGTGAAGTAACTCAAGGAATGCAAGGACACAAGGCTAACATATGCCAGCCCTGAGAAGCCAACTGCAGCCAGGTGTGGTGGAGGCAGGAGAATCAGGAGTGCTTACCAGCCTAGCCTCAGCTACATACAGGCTCGACTATGTGAAGTCCTGTCTTAGATAGAAAGCAAAGTGCAAGGAACTGGCAAAAAGGGATGCACACAAGTATCATGGCTAATGGGCTCCCGTGATCTAGGAGGTAGCTATAATATGACTACACTAACTGCAGTCATTGCCCTGTCTCTTATTCTTATTTACCTAGGTTCTTTTTTCACCTTCTCCTCCATCAATTAGTTGAAGAAATATCATTTTGTCAATGAAGTCTATTTTCTCTTTCCTTTTAAATTTACAATTATATTCAAAACCTTCCAATCTCTTTTAACATACTCTATTTAACTTCAATAGTTCTTAACACCACATAACATACTCTTTGTGTGCATATTCATTATATTTACTATTTCTCCACTGTCTCTCTCAACTATATGTAAGTCATGACCTTTCAATCCCTTTTAACACATTCCATTTCAACTTCATAGTTCTTAATACCATGTAACATATTCTATTGTGCACTTACTTACTATATTTACTATTTATCCACTGTATCCCTCGACTACATGTAGGCTTGATGAGGGTACTTTTGTCTATTTCTGTTTCTTATGCAACTCGGCACCTGCAACAGTGCCTAGAGCACACCGTGCACTCAATATATTTGTTGAATGAATTACTGAGTGAATCCATGAATTTTTTCCAAAGAAATAACGTTGTAAAAAAAATCAAAGTGTGCAAAGAATACCTGCAAGTCTATCACTGAATGAGGTTACCTATTACTAACTTCCTGTTTTCAATGACAAAATAATTATTTTATGTAGAATAGGTAACTCCTTTTTTTAAAGATTTATTTATTATGTGTACAGTGTTCTGTCTGCATATATAGCTGCACACCAAAAGAGGGCACCAGATCTCATTATAGATGATTGTGAGCCACCATGTGGGTGCTGGGAATTGAACTCAGAACCTATGGAAGAGCTGCCTGTGCTCTTAACCTCTGAGTCATCTCTCCATCCCCCAGGTAAAACAAGTTTTTAATGTCCATAAAATAATGGACTTAGTGACTCTTCTCTTTCATTTTTGTTTTTAATAGAGTACTAATTGTATATAATAATGTTTTGATTATGACATTTATGTGTCTTAATTTGCTTTCTGTTGCTGTGATAAACACCATAACCAAAAGCAACTTGAGAAGAAAGAATTTATTTTATCTGACACTGAAATAGTTCATGGTTGAGTAAAGTCACAGCAGAAACTCAAGCAGGAACCTGAGGTAGGAACTGGTGGAGAGGCTGTGGAGAAATGCTGCTTACTGGTTTACTCCCCATGGCTTTCTCAGCCTGCTTTCTTATAGTATCCAGGACTACCAGCCTAAGGGTGGTACCACCCACAGTGAGCTGGGCCCTCCCACATCAATTGTTAATCAAGAAATGCTTCCATAGACTTAATAATAGGCCAATTTGATGAAGGCAGTTCCTCAATTGTGATTCCCTCTTCCCAGATATGTCTAGATTTGTGTCAAGTGAACAAAAACAAACCGGTACATGAGTAGAAAACGTATTTTGATCTTATTCACTCCCTATTACCCTTTGTGATCTTCAATCCACTCCTGATGATCCCTTTCCTCTTATTAACTAGTCCCCCTTCTACTTTTATGTCTCTTTTGGTTTTGGTGAACTAATGAATTTAATTAGGGTAACTTACAGGAGCTTGAGTGAGCATGGGCAACTTACTAGTGGCTACACCACTGAAGAAAATGTGTTCCCCCTCCAGCAACCATTAACTGCCTATATATCTATCCTAAGGGAGGGGTTACAGTCTTATTAGCTTCTCCTCCTTAGCAACCATTACCTGTAGAACATCTAAAGGGGGTAAGGTCTCGTGAGTCCATTTTCTCTCCATAGGAAATGTTGACTCCTGTGCATGTAACCCCACAGCTGTTGAGAGTTCGAGTGTAACAGCCAGGTTCTTCCCAGAAGATAATGTTACCCAACACTCTACTCGTTCTTCTGGCTCTTACATTCTTTCTACATGCTCTTCCATTATGATCCTGGAGCCTTGGAGGAGGAGATGAGGATGCCCAATCTATGGCTGAGCATTCAACAGTTTCTTACTCTCAACACTTTGACCAGTTATGACTCTCTTCAGGAACTGCCACCAACTCAAAAATAAACTTCTCTGAGTAACCTGACAGCAGCACTAAGCTATGGCCATTTATAGCAAAAACGTTGAGCCGGTGATTTTCACAAGCATGTCTTGCCCTTTTACCTGAGTAACAATAGGAGGTTACATCATAGAACCCAGAACTTCCTCCAGCCTAAGGCTTTTGACCAGGATTACAGTAGGAGATCTGAATTCTTTCTTGTGGAGCAGGCCTCAAATCCAACCAGAAAGTTCTTTAAATATTTTTAAAGGGTAACAAATTCAAACAGATTTCAACAGTATACTAGAACTAACCATTAAATTTATACTTAACAACTATAATGCCTATAATAAAAACTTGACATAAAATAATGAAAAATAGCCAAATAATAATAAAAGTAAATGATTTTAGTATACTTCCTAATGAATAGTGTAAGTAGACGAAAAAGAAAGTATAAGCTGAGTGTGGTTGGTGATAGAGTCCTGTAATCTTATCACTCAAGGGGCTGAAACAGGATAATAAGTTCAAAGCCAGCATGGACTACATACCAAGGCCTTATTTCAAAGATGTGCTCATGCAGGAACCTAAGATCAGAAGAGGGCATTGGATCCCCTGGAATTGAAATTACAGATGGTTGTGAATCATGTGCTGTGTGGGAAGAGAACTCAGATCTTCTGTGAGAGCAGCAAATGCTCTTAACCACTGAGCCATCTCTCCAGTCCCTGAATTTGCTATCCTTTTGAATGACCTTCTTTATCTCTAGGAGAATATTTTCCCTTAAAGTCTTCTTTGCTAATAATAACATGAAGATCTGGGGACTCTGGCATGTTATATATTTAGTTTGAGAATTCCACAAGAATACCACTAGACTCCTCTGTATCCTAGGAACACCCCCCCACACACACACCGGATCTGTTCAGTGCCAAAGAAACTTGCCTAGAAGGGGGAAATTGCTCTAATGCTTCTGGCATTGCACCTTTATTAAAACATGTCTCTGTCAGACTCATTATAAGCAGACAGTGTCTGCACTTTGTCTTCTGTTCCTCACGCCTCATTAACCTGAGAACACTTTAGCTCAGACTCAATAGTTTAGTAAATACCCTCAGGGTAAAAGAGTTTCTGTGTTCTTCTTATTTATTAGATTTTCCCTTTGACTTGGAGTTTAGAACTTGACAATTTCATACTGTTTTGTCAACCCTTTGGTAATCTTGAGGTTTTTTTTTTTAATATTCTATCCAGCACTTTTTTCATTGTTTTTAGTATGAGGTATGATCTGAATAATCAGAAACAGAACTTTACCATTTATCTTTCTTCGGCATGAACTTGAGTTTATAGAATATCCCCTCAAAAGAGCACATGAAAAATACAGAGAAGTACAGGGATGAAGCTGCAGGAAAAAATAGCAGGAACTTTTCTTATCAATTATAGTACCTCCTCAAGAGAGATAATCAAAGATGATATGGGAATACATACAAATGTCTGGTGAGACATTTGATTGATTTTGATTTTGAAGGCTTTGGTGTAAAATGTCTTAAAAGATAGAAAAGTGAATTTAGTATGGAAATGTAGAAAGGTTGCCTACTTAAAATTTCAGAGATAACAGCTAGTAATAATGAGTACTTTTAGCATGCCAAAAACAGAAGTGGAAGAGCAGACTAAGGTGTAAAAGAGGCTCTTATTTTCCCAGATATGTAAACATAAGAGTAAAGAAAGGGAGGATAATGATACATGTGAAAAAGTGGTTATGAATTTGGACCCCAGACATAAGGTAGATATAGTTATGCAATGACTGTTTAATGCCTCAGAATTCATGTATTCTAAATTGAATCCCCAATGCCACAATGTGAACAGGTAATTAGGTCATGAGAACTCCACTCTCATGAATGGATTAATGTTGTTTATAAAAGGCTTAATGCTGTATAATCAATCTCTTCCCTGACTCCCCATTTTCTTGTCATGTGATGAATTATTGTTATGAATCACCTGATACAATCTCTCAATCTTGGACTTCCTAGTCTCCAGATCCATGATCCAAATAAACTTCATTATAAAGTATTAAGTCTGTAGTATCTGTTACAGCAGCACCAAATTCTCTGAGGCAAGAAGGAAAGACCAGGAGGAGAGTCATAAACAGTGCAACATGTCAGTAAGTTCAATGCATTGGAGGTTCTGGTGGATATGGAGAAACACAGGGATAAGAATATACAGAGAAGTGACCAGGAAAGATAACCCTTCAAATCAATATTTTGGACTTGGCAGCACTATTGTTGATGATAAAGTCTAAAGTATGATAAATGGGAGTAGTCAGTTAATGTGAGATATAGGTAAGGTCATGGAAATGAGAACTTTGATGGACTGTTTACATGATGTTGAGTCACCAAGAATGATGACAAGATTAATAGGGAAGAGAAAAAGCAGACAGTGAACCAGATGCCAAAGTCTTCAGTGAACGAGAAGTAAAATACAGCAGGATTGCAGGCGACTGCAACCATAAGGGTAGCAGTGATGTGGCCTAAGAGTTGAAGACTAAACAGAGCTGGCCTGGGGAGATGAGAAGTATAATATGGGAACCGTGGGGGAGAGGCACAAAAGTAAAACAAAACAACAAAAAAAAACCCCACTTTTCTTACAGGCCCTGTGATAGCATCGGCGCGGAAGAAAAACTGAGAAAATGCTCTAAATCATCCCTGGTGTGATTTATTCACTTAGCTATGTCCTAAACAGCTATTGATGAGCAAGTTTGCCAGCCCCACGAAGGTGCTGATGAGATGAAGACACTGTGATAATTTGCTAGTTATCAGGCTTAAAAGAAGCTGCAATTGATTATCCTTTTGTGAACAAACAATTTGGTGTGGCTCACATGCTGTCATGCCCAGTTGATTTGTTGTTGAGTCTAACATGTTGCTGCCTACGTGTAAAAATTGAATTTGGCAATTGTCCAGTCATGAAGAACAGCAAATAAGTTTTCATTAAGCATAGTTAAATGTAATTTTAAAAACTTAATTACACAGCTACAGTAATCAAAATTGTGTGGTATTGGTGTAACTGTGGGCTTATAGATCAATGAAACACAAAAAAAGGAAATCTAGAAACACACAAACATAAATGGCTAATTGATTTTTCTAGAAAATAATTAAAGTAATTTCGTGGGGGCAAGACACTTCAAAAGTGGTGCTAGCAAATTGAACATCCATACACCAATTTAGAAAGGACCTCAACTTTCATTTCGCACCACATGAAAACAATCAACTCACAGTGGATCATAGATTTAGCTATAAAATACCAAATCTATAAATCTTAGATGGAAGAAAAACAAAAAAATCTTGACTCTAGGTTAGAAAATCATATGGCAACAGAAGTATAATTTACTTAAAAATTGATATAATTTTGTTATCAAGATTTAAAAGTAATGCCCCATGATTTAAACAGTTGTGTTAAAAAGAATGAAAAGAAAATCCCTAGATTAGGAGAAAATATTAGAAGACATGTATCTCATTAACTGCAAATTAAAAATACATAAAAAATTCTTAGCATTCTGTAATAAGAAAACAACCCAGTGATAAAATGAGGGAAAATAAAGCCACGATAAAATTATACTTATGCCCTGGACTATTATAATTAAAATGTTATCAGTACCAGATGTTAGAGATGATATTGAGCAACTTGGACACTCATGCATTGCTAGTGGAAATAGAAAATGATGCAGCCACTGGGAAAACCGTTTGGCAGGTCACAAAAATTTTAAACAGAATCCCATTTTAAAGGATCTCAGAATCACTCACATGGTGAACAGAATTCCACAAACAAGATGGAATAATGGTTTAATGACAAATAGAACTCCACAAACAACATGGAATGGTTTAAAAGAAGTAGAAAAAGTGCATTGCTAAAAGAGGAAGCATACCAAGAACTCTAAATATTCTAAGAAATGCAATGTTTCAGAGGCTGAGGCAGAAGGACCACTTGAGAGCAGCAGCTTAAGATCACTCCCTTGGTG
>LZPO01116966.1:325988-372823 GCA_001675575.1 Neotoma lepida
TGGGGGGTGGGATGAAAGAGACAAGAAGAATTAAAGGAATTGAAAGGTGGAATTCTTTGCCATTGTGGTGTGCACATAGGAAAAGGCTAATACTAGGGCTCTTGTTCTGGATGATGACATGTCCACCAGGTTCTTAGTCTGCACCTGCAGTCTGTGTTTCTGCCCTTCAGCCTGTCTTCAGCATGAAGCTCTTACTGAACTAAAGAAAGGAGAAAGACCTCTAAATTCTTGCAGGTCAGTGTTTGGAGTGATGGCCCCCTGATGTGGGTATGGCAGAGGCCAGAACATAGAAGCAAAACACCTCCTCCAGCATCTTTTCTTTCTTTAGGACACCTTTGTCCTGGCCTGTCCTTTTTGATGCAGGGAAAGGGGCATGTGGTATCTGTCTCTTTAAATTAATAGTTGGTGACAAAAGGAGGAGTCCTGAGAGATTTTTTTTTGGCCCACCAGAATGCAAATCAGGGGAGAAACAACTATCTCTCTACCAAAGGCTCAAAACTACCTGTCATCTACCCACAGATCCGTCTACCTTTAGGCTCTGCAGCTGTGAGCACGGTGGGAATTGCTTCTGATCCCTGGAAGTTGGTATGTACATGACCACTATCTGAGGACATTTGAATGGGGTGGAGGTATTGTAGGTGAGTCTCAGATTTCCCACTCTGTGCCAGATTTCCATATTATCCCGTCCCCATTTAGGGACAAATAAATGATAGGTAGTGACACTGGGAAGGTGAACTAGAGTTGTAGATAAGACCTGGAGCTGATCTCTACATCAGCAAATGCAGGCTTCCACACCTGTGTCCCCAAGCTCTCCTCTAAGGTTAGACACAAAGTGAGCCCAAACCCTGTGCCTCTCATTTCTAACATTTACTCCTATTAGGTCCAGCTCAGCTTGCAGCCTCAGAAGAACTTCCAAACTTGAGTTTGAGAGCCTGGCTTTGACTGGTACATACATTCCACTTAAGCAAGCCAGTAACACAACCTGGATCAGAGAATTGTTCCAAGTGTATCATGAGCCGTGCTCGGGATGCTGGCTGCGTAGCTGCTGGAATAGTGATCGGGGCTAGCGCCTGGTACTGTGTCTACAAATATACTAGGGGAAGAGACCAGAAGAAGAAGAGACCAGCCAAGCCCAAGAACCGAGCTTTGGTGGGTACTGGAGCCAGGGCTAGAGCTGGGCTAAGAGCTGGATTCACAATTGACCTTGGGCCAGGATTCAATACCCCAGCTCTGCTCAGTGTTGAGGCAATGAATAAGGCCCAAGAAGAAACATCCACTCTTGTCACAGCTGCATCTAAAGAAATGATGCCAGCTGCACCCAGCCCTAAGGTTCAGAATGGGGCAGAAAGTAAGGTCCAGGAGGCAAATGGGACTGGGACTGAGCCTGCTACTGAATCAGTAGTCGTGACTTCAGCTGCTTGTGCAGTTACACCCCTGCCCAAGGTGGCAGAGGTTCCCACAGCTGCAGAGGCCCCGGAAATAGTAGTGGCTCCCAAAATGGCACAAGTTCCCAGCACCGCAGAGGCTTCTGGAGCAGTAGTACTTCCTGGGGCAGCCCAGTCTCCTGGGCCAATAGTACCTTCCCCATCAATAGCATCTCCCATGCCAGCAGCACTTCCCTGGGCTGTAGCAACTCCTGGGGTAGCCCAGTCTCCTGGGCCAGCTGCACCAACCATGGCAGTCCAATCTCTTATACCAGCAACAGCTTCCTGGGCAGTAGTAGCACCTCCTGGGGCAGTCTACATTCCTGTGGCAGCCCACTTTCCTGGGGGGGCAGCGGTAACAGCAGCAGCAACTGCCAGGATAAGCCAGTCTCCTGGGACAGTGGTGCCTCCCCTTCCACCTCCACCTTCTCTTGGGGCAGCATTGCTTTCCAGGGCAGTCCAGTCTTCTGTGACATCAGTGCCTCCCAGAGCAGTCCAGTCTCCTGGGGCAACAGTGCATCCTGGGGCAGCCCAGTCTCCTGGGGTAGTAGTGCCTCCCAGGGCAGTCCAGTTTTCTGGGGCAGCAGTACCTCCCAGGACAGGAGCCCCTTCTGGGACACCAGTGCCTCCCCGGGGGCCAACAACTCCCAATGCAGCAGCATTTGCTAGGGCACCAGCATCTACCCAGAGGGCAGCAACCACACAAGCCATGCAGGTCCCTAGGGTGGCAGCACCTACTGGAGCCACAGAGACTCCTAGAATAGCAACACCTGCTGTGGCGGCTGAGGCCTCTCTGCCAATGCTTTCTGGGGCTGCAGAGACTCCTGGGACTTCAGGGTCCTCTAAGACAGCAGCCAGTGGCAAGAAAGCAACCCCTGGAGCTCACACTGGGGCTATACCTAAGGCTGGATCAGCCACTGGCGCTGTGCCCAAAGGTGGAGGCAAGGGTGGAAACAGGAACCGGAATGGAGGCAAGGGCAGAAATAGGAAAAACAAGGTTGAGGTAGATGAATTGGGGATGGGCTTTCGCCCTGGTGATGGGGCTGCAGCAGCTGCTGCAGCTTCTGCTAATGGGGGACAGGCTTTCCTAGCAGAGATTCCTGAATCTGAGGAGGGGGAATCAGGGTGGACTGATACAGAGTCAGATTCAGACTCTGAACCTGAGGTTCAGCACAGAGGGAAGGGCAAGAGAACCATTCCCATGCATAAGCGCCCCTTTCCATATGAAATTGATGAGATTCTGGGTGTCCGAGATCTCAGGAAAGTCCTAGCCTTGCTTCAGAAATCAGATGATCCCTTCATCCAGCAGGTAGCCCTGCTCACCCTGAGCAACAATGCCAATTATTCATGTAATCAAGAAACAATTCGAAAGTTGGGAGGTCTCCCGATTATTGCAAACATGATCAACAAAACTGACCCCCACATTAAGGAAAAAGCCTTAATGGCCATGAATAACCTGAGTGAAAATTATGAAAACCAGGGCCGACTGCAGGTGTACATGAATAAAGTGATGGATGATATCATGGCTTCTAACCTGAACTCAGCAGTACAGGTAGTTGGGCTAAAATTTTTAACAAATATGACTATTACTAATGACTACCAGCACCTGCTTGTCAATTCCATTGCAAACTTTTTCCGTTTGTTATCTCAGGGGGGTGGAAAAATCAAGGTTGAAATTTTGAAAATACTTTCAAATTTTGCTGAAAATCCAGACATGCTCAAAAAACTTCTCGGTACCCAAGTGCCATCATCATTTAGTTCCCTTTATAATTCTTACGTGGAATCGGAAATTCTTATTAATGCTCTTACTCTATTTGAGATTATCTTTGACAACCTCAGAGCAGAAGTGTTCAACTACAGAGAATTCAACAAGGGTTCCCTGTTTTACTTATGTACTACATCTGGGATATGTGTTAAGAAAATCAGAGCCTTGGCAAATCACCATGACCTCTTGGTGAAAGTGAAAGTTATCAAACTGGTAAACAAATTCTGATTGCTCTGTGCCCTCAAGATCTGTGATTTCTCAGTTTTCCAATCTGGAAGCATTAAAAATGAGATGTTATTGCTTTTCTACTTGTGTGGATAGTAAAGGGGTCTTTTCAGCTGCCAGTTTAGAAAAATGTGTCATTCAGAGTGGTGTTGTCTGTGGCAGTCACCAGCTTTAAGCTGATCCATTTTCTGAATACCAAATAGTCCTGTAGTCCTGTAGTCCTGTAGTACTGAAGACACATTTGTGATTTGAATTGTGCTGCTTGGGTGGAATATTTTTACTGGATCTGCTATGTGAATTGATAATGAACCTGTCCGTGAATGGCCTACTCTGCTCCTATTTGTTTTGACTTGAATTTTGTCACCAAAGACTTCATATGTGTATCATCAATAAAGTTGTGTGTTGCAAATGGCAAGAAATTGTTCTTGTGCTTGAATTAAAAGTCTAGCTGCAGAAGTAAGAACCATAACTACTAATAGACTACTAATAGTACCTGGGCATCTGCTCAGTGTCAGATACTTGCTATCTGGGAGGATGAAGCAGAACTTCAATGAAGGGTGCCCTTAAGCTGAGCCTGAAGGACAGCATAGAAGAGTAGCCTAGAAAGAAGAAATTGTATGAAGAAAGGCATGGGGATGAGAATTCTGTTCCTATGATAGGGAGGAAGGTAATTTCCATGAAGTGGAAAAATAGAAGCTATGGAACAGGAGTGATAAAAGATAAAGATGAGAACTTAGGGTGAAGACTGTTTTTGTTCATTTGTTTAGTTTTTAAGGTCTTAAACCCTCAGCTTAGGTACCAAAATATCCTGTCATTCAGGGAGTAACAGGGCATTTTAAAATATACATGTATAAAAGGAAAATCAGGGCTGGGAGATAGCTCAGTTGGTAAAGCCCTCGCCTCACAAGTAAGTTGATTCCCAGAACCCACTTAAAAATGCTGTGTGTGATAATTCTCACTTGTAATCTTGGCCCTGGGGGTGAAGAGACAAGAGGGTCCCTGGGACTCACTGGCCAGCCAGTCTAACTTAATTGATGAGCTCCAGGTTGGTGAGAGACCCTGTGTCAAAGGAGTAATGGAATTCCTGAGATTACACCTGAGATTGCCCTCTGGTCTCTACACATATGTGCACATATGTAAACACACACGTAAAAAGAGTAATTGTTTGAAAATTCTAATAAAGCAAGCCTGAAATGATGAATGGTGAAGTGGGGTGGTAATAAGACACATGTGCACAGGAGTGCACAAGTGCATACTTACACACAAACACACACATACACACACACACATGACCTGCCACCTGACAAGTTATAACAGGGAAAGGCTCTCTTAAGCAACTGTGAGGACCACATAGTGACCAAATGAATTCTCATTTAAGATGAGAAAATAATCAGAGCAATATAATGACCTTTGGTACCAACCCCTGGTAGGTTTCTCAAAGTTAGAGGTCAGCTCAGCCCTCCTTTGAAAAGGAGCTAGGTGAGGTTTTTCTTGTACCCTCACCCCTACTCCTTAGTTTCTAAGTATACATTCTTTCTTCTCTATCTAACCCATTGAATCAATGAAGAAAGAAAATAGAAAGACCCTAAAATATTTTCTAAACCCAGCCTGTTTTGCTGACATCCCAACAAAGTAATTTGTGGAGCTTTGACTCAAATCCCCAGTAACACACACACGGGGTGGGGATGGGAAGATGATGTTTAGAGATAATATCACCATGTTATATACTTGATAATCGCTATGACAGAAGATTTTAAGTGTTGTAATGACAAAAAGTAGGTGTGATATATTTAAAAAAATAACTTCATTTAACCATCTCATAATATGTACATGTATCAGACATGATTTTGTGCACAATAATAATTGACAAATAATCAGTATTTGTCAATTCAACTAAAAATTTTAAAGCTAATGTACTTCTATACAAACATTACACTTGATCATAGCCAAAAGGTGGAGAAGGAATCTATACTCACATTAAAAGACATGATTTTTAAGAGTTTAAGACACATCATAAAGGTTCACACAATTGAAATTGGTGGAAATTGTTTCAGATATTTAGTCTGTAGATTTCTATGGATTCCTTACATAAACTGAGATCATATCGCACATCAGTAGTTCTCAATGTGTAGCCCACAGACTATTGCAGGCTCCTGAAAACGTATGGTCAAAACCACTCTCAAAACAATCCTAACATGGTATTTACTGTTTTCATAGGATTGACATTTGGTACCAGATTACCAGTGTCATAGCAGGATCAAGACTGTGAAGTCAAACTACACTAATAATGACTGCATTTTTTTGACATGTGGCATACTCAAATTCTTAAAATTCAGTTTTATTTTTAAATGTTTTGATAAAATCCTTATTCATTATAAAATCATACATGTACTAAACTTTAATGCTTGAGTGCATGTCCTTCAAATACTCTCATCAAAACACTGTACTGATATCTTAAGTCAATGGTTTTCTTGAAGAAAAATATTCATACAATTATTTAAGTTGGTGATTCTCAACCTGTGGGTCTCAACCCCTTTGGGTTGAATGACCCTTTCACAGGGGTCGCATATCAAATATCCTGCATATCAGATATTTACGATTCATAACAGTAACAAAATTACAGTTATGAAGTGGCAACAAAAATAATTTTATAATTAGGGGTCACCATAACACAAGGAACTGTATTAAAGGGTCACAGCACTAGGAAGGTTGAGAACCTCTGATTTAAGTTGTTCACTTGAAGTAGCTATTGGTCATGGAGCATCATTTTTTACTTAAGGATGACTTTTAGATAATCTATAGCTTTGCACACATGAATTTGGCAGACATTTTCTTGAAAGATATCTGAAAAATCTTTTGACAAAATCATTTCACTGCACTTGTCCCCAACAATAAAACCTTAACTTTTAGGAAGAGCAAAATTTTGGAGAAGTAGAATGCTTATCTGTAAGCTTGACTGTTTACAGTACTTGAAATTGTTTCTGGGGACATTAGCATCCATTTCCATCCTAAGGCAAAGCTAAATGAAGGCTTTGGAGCCTAGAATTGCTCTTACCCAGTTTTAGTGGTATTGCACCCATGTCATATATTAAGTAATATAGCACTGCTGTGATGAGGATACACTCGCGGTTTTCTGAATCCTTAATAAGGAGCGTCTGAAAAGATGTCAGTCCTGGCATAGTCATGTCTTTTCTGCATGACTTAGTATATATTTGAGCTCATACACTGCAGATGGGTACACCAGAAGCTGTTAGCTTAATCCCAGTTGCTGAGGTAATCACAGGCATCTTCCTTTGCTCAGATTGACACTGGAAACTTCTATCCCCTTAAATGATACCTATTCTGTACAAAATGTATGTACCCTGCCTTATGAATGAGCAAAAAAAAATCCTATAATAGACATTTTATTCCCTAAAGCCTAGATTTGAGTATCTTAAATCACATCCCATGTGAAAAATCAACAGCATAAAGTAGATGTCTGAAGCTTAAGACAGTAGTTCTTTAAAATTTTAATGTAGTAAAATAATAACAATAGGCACTAGAAACTGCACATCAGCTGTGTGTTATTTTATTGTTCCTGAAACATGACCACTGAAACTTTCCTTATGAATTGGATGGGATCAGATTTTTTTTCTAAGAACACTAAGAACTCCTATGAAAACAGTTAGTAGGCCTGAATAGGGGAATTCAACATAAAAGATAAAAAAATTAAGGAAGCTTAGTATAAGAATCCCTTTCCACTTAGAGCTGTCAGAAGACCTCTGAGGGAATAGGTTTCGAAATTAAAGTTCTTCATTACTTAAATGTAATATTACTTGAATTTACTACCTTGCCTGATCTCTTTGGTTGGACTAAGAATACTATAACTGAAATCAGTGATCTGGGAAACCCTGAACCTCTTAAGGCTTTTTAAAAAATTAGTTCTCACTGTGTCTTGATAAGGAGGAAAATAGAAAATTGTCTCATATGAGACTCAAATTTTGAAATTGTAAAAATACCTTAGGTCTGAGGTTAAGACAGTAATATAAGAAAAGGAAGAGGGGCCTAGAGAAATTTCTCAGCAGTGAAGGGCCAGAACTTGGTTCCCAGCACCCACATTGGACATCATTCAAATGTTTAGCTCCAGGACTTTTGATACTCTCTTCTAGCCTCAGTGGGCACCTGCACTCACATTCACAGGCCCTCATGGAGACATACACATATACACAGAGTTAAAAATAAAATCTAAAAAAAAAATGAACCAAGACAATTACAGATTTTGAATGAGTTTTATTTTTAGTATAAGATCAGTACAAATTAGTCATTGAGACTCACAACTATTATTTTTATTAAATTTTTTCATTTATTTTACATACCGACCACAGTTTCCCCTCCCTCCTCTCCTCCCGTTCCCTCACCCCCCATGACTCCCTCTTCTCCACCCACTCCTCCTCTGACTCCATTCAGAAAGGGCAGGCCTCCCATGGGCTTGAACAAAACATCACATCAAGTTGAGGCAGGACCGAGCTCCTCCCCCTGCATCAAGGCTGGGCAAGGTAATCCAGCTTGGAAACAGTTTCCCAAAAGCCAGCTCAAGCGCCAGAGATTCACAACTACTATTATAAATAATATGTTGATTAGCCCTAGAGTTGAATAAAGTTGAAGAGTAAAGTTTCAAGATCAACCACTAAAATAATAGACATGGACTGTATCAGGCCAGGAAAAGTGTGTGCTGCATGAGCACAGGAACTTGAGTTTGGATGCTCACATAAAAGTCAGGGAACCTCAGCACTAGGGAAGTGGAGTCAGGAAGGTCCCTAGAGCTTATTGACCAGAGTGCAGTCCCCAAGACCCACATGATGGAAGGAGATAACCAACTTCCTCAAGTTGATGTCTAACCTCCACATGAGCACTTTGACATGAGTGCACATGTACCCATACACGGAAGACAGACAGACAGACAGACAGACACACACACACACACACACACACACACACACAAACACACACACAACAATAAATATATATAATTTAAAATATTTTTAATTTTTGTATGTGCATGAGTGTTGTCTACCTGTATGTCTGTATACTATGAGTGCTTACTACCCAGGTAGGCCAAAAGAGGGCGTCAGATCCCCTGGAATTGGAGTTAACAGACAGTTGTGAGCTGCAGTATGGGTGCTGGGAATTGAACCCAGGTCCTCTGAAAGAGCAGCAATGCTCTTAACCTCTGAGGCATCTCTCCACCCCCATAAAACATTAAAGTCACATGCTATGTTCCCACTTTAAAAATATTCTTGGCCGGGCAGTGGTGGCGCACGCCTTTAATCCCAGCACTTGGGAGGCAGAGGCAGGTGGATCTCAGTGACTTTGGGGCCAACCTGGTCTACATAGTAAGTTCCAGGACAGTCAGAGAAAATAGTGAGACCTACCTCAAGAAAATATTCTTAAATTTTCAAAATAGAGAGAGATGGAGAATGGAGAATGGTTGCCAGAGACGAAGGATGGTGGAGTGAGGACATATACAGCTACAAAAGGGCAGCATAAAGATCTATGGAGTGGTGGATTAGACCTACATCCTGACTGCAGAGGTATGATCAAATGACATAGTTGGAGACATACTTTGTACTAATATCGGTGTCTTAATTTTGATTTTGTACTATAGTTCTGGGCAACTTAAACATTGAGAAAAACTATGTGAAAAGTGAAAGAGATTCCTCTATTCTTGCAAGTTCCTGTAAATACATAAGAATTTCAAAATAAAAGTCTTTAAATGTAACTAGAAAATTCTAAATGTGCATTCAATAAAATCATTTCAAAATATGTGAACAAAAATGTTTCCCAGTAAGGTGGTACATGCCTGTATTCCCAACACTTTGGAGGTAGAGTCAATATTTAAACATAGGGAAGAAGATACACAGCAAAGATACAGAATACTGAACACTGCAATCAACAAACTGATTTAATAAGATATATACAGAGCCCATCTGGGCAGCACAGTAGAACTAACTCTATTGATGGGGGTGCGGGTGAATCAGCCAGAGAACTGGCTTGGGAGATCTGGTCCCACCCTTGTCTACCCTTATGGTGGCATGGGCAGGGGAGAAATGCAATATTGCCCACCCCACCTCCTCCACCCCTGCCTGGAGGTCATAATAGCAGAGCTGGAGAGCTGTCCCTGTCCTTCACCAGCTGCAGCACTTGGGAAAGGGGCCCCTGCACCTCACCTGGGCAACACAGTGAGCTGGCCCTGATGATGTAGGTGTGCAAGAGCCGACCCTGAGGACATGAAAGCAGGAGAACCGTCGTCCCACCCCTTGCTCATTGCTGCAAGGGGTGAACTAGCTAGGGCAATGCTGGAGAGCTCACCCTGGTGGTGAGGATGGAGCAGAGTTGGCAGGCTAACCAACCCTGCAACTACCCAGGCCCAGAACCAGGCCTATGAGTTGGCTCACCCCAACATTCAGCCCATCTATAATCTGCTGGAGCATGTAAAGGGGCTGGTCCTGCAGACCCAAAGCTTCAGGATTTCCACCACATGGGGCAACAACAGGTTATCCAAGAGGAGCCCTAGCCCTGTCTCTTATACACATCTAGATGTGTATAAGAGACAGCACTAATAGGTGGATACTAGATATAAACCAAAGGACAATCAGTCTGCAACCCACAGATCCAGGGAGGCTACCTAGCAGGAAGGACCCTAGGATGACTGTAGCATAAAATAAGTTTGGGTTTTGCCCAGTCACTGGGCATGCTTTAGTGAAACATTTAACTATTAGGATAAGAATTTGTACCTCTGTTTATGTTCAAGATATCTGTATATTATCTCTCCTGCAGTTGTACATCAAATGTTTTAATAATAATAATAATAATAAAAACCTGAGCTAGACATAGTGGCACTTGGGAAACTGCAGCAGAAGCATTACTGGTTCAAAGCTAGCCTGAGCTATATGGCTACACAGTCTCAAACAAACTACTACACCAGCAAAACCAAATGCCTGTGCTCTGAGTTTTTAGAGTATGCCCTTAAATTATTTTGTGAGTTTTAAAAGGAAACATAACCAAAATTTTTAAATGTTAACAACTGAATAAAGAAAATGATGATGGTGGTCTCCTCCATTACAAGTGAAGGTGACTTAACAGCTCTAGTGTGTGGACAGTAGAGGCTAACAGACAAAACCAGCTCTAGAACTTGATGATACAGGAAATCAAATGGCTCCAAATTCTTTGTGAGCTGGAAGATAAAGAGTCAGTGTGCACGAGAGGTTAAAAACATTCCAAAATCTGTTTTTTTTTTAATGAGAAGGGGGTAGGCTGGACAGTTGGGTTTAGTCACAGGACCACAGATGACAGGTCACAACCACCTATAACTCCCATTACAGGGGATCCGACATCCTCTTCTGGACTTTGTGGACACCAAGCATGCATATGGTACATATACATAAATGGAGGCAAAACACTCATACACATGAAAAATAAAAGACATAAATCTTTTTTAAAAGAAAAGAAAATGTTCCATTTTCCTGCAAAGCTTAAGAAAGATCTCTCCTTTTTCAGTAGATTGAAGTCAGTGAGTAAAAGAAAGCTTCAAAGGAAATATGGTAGGAAAAGTTCAGAAAAGAGCTCAAGACAGAGCTTCAACCTCTATTTCCTCAAAAGAAAATCCCACGGAATTCTAGGAACTTGCTGGAGATGAAATTGTGGGCATCATCTGTGAATCCTTAGAGCCTGTGGTTGTCAATATGACTCTGCTGTGTTTGTTGAAGAAAAAAGAAAGGCAAGGAGGAATTTGAGGAGGCTGTACCAACACCACCCTGGAAGCTTTGTGGTGAGTGGAAATGATGGAAAACTATCTAGGAATGTGTATGTAACCACCCACAACCTCCAAAGCATGGGGAAGGAGGAGTTACATGACACAGACCCTTTAGTGCTCTCAGTTATCAGATGCTCTGAGTTTGTTTGTAATTGGCACTTTGTTTCTACACAATATACCCACATTTTTAAAAATTGTGTGTGTGTGTGTGTGTGTGTGTGTGTGTGTGTGTGTGCAAGTGCAGGTGCAAGTGCATGCATGCACACACCATAGAAATGTGTAGATGGAAGGACAAACTCAGTTGTCAGTCCCCACATTCTATATTGAGACAAGGTCAGCTGTTTGCAGTAGCATGTGCCAGGCACAGATGGCCCATTAGCTTCCACTAATGATTCCACTAAGTTCTCCTGTCTCTGTTTTGCATACTACTAGAAGGTTGCTGAAATTACAAACACACACTATCATATATTGTTTTATGTGGTGTGCTGGGTAGTTTTTGTCAACCTGCCACAAGCACAGACATACATGGAAAGAGGGAATCTCAACTGAGGACTCAACTGCAGACATGTCTAGGAAGGCATTTTCTTGGTTGCAAATTCATGTACGAGGAGCCATCCCAGTGTGGACAGAGCTGTCCCTGGGCAGGTGGACCTGGACTGTATAAAAAAGATAGCTAAATAAGCCAGGGGAAGCAAGCCAGGAAAGCAGCACTACCTCAGTCTCTACTTCAGTTCCTGCTTCCAGTTTCCTGCCTTGAGTTCCTGCCTTGGTTTCTCTCAATGATGAACTATAACCTATAAAGAAAAATAAGGCCTTTCCTCTCCAAATTGTTTTTGGTCATAAAAACAGGAAAGCAAACAAGGATACTTGAGTTCTGGGGATCTGGACTCAGATTGCTATGTTTGTACAGCAAGCACTTTTTCCCAGCAAGGCATCTTTCCAAGCTATGCCCACATCTTCTACAAACACTACCCCCATGATTCCCTTAGAAATGGCACTTACCTAACACGCGGGGAAAAGAGAGACCATACTTGGTACCAGTCAGTTTTGTGTATGACGTGTTCAGAACTCTTCAGGAAAGACCAACAGACATTATGACTGCTAGGCTGGCCTCTGTGTAGTATCTAACTCCAATTTCCTGAACTCAAAAAAAAATGTTGCAAAACCAATGTGTGATAGGTAAGCTGTTCATTTCCAACCCTCTTAGATTTAGTTGCTATCTCCAGTTTGAGGTTATTGAGTTGGACTTGGGGGATCTACTAGGACAGCTCTGCATTTCTTCTCCTCTGAGTGGTCTGGTCTCAGAGAAGGAGCAAAGAGTCAGGTGCTTTAGGGCTGAACATCATAACTTCAGCTCCATTGTGGAGCCTACATGTTTACCAAGAAGTTTCCTTGTTAGGAAAGTTTGCACCTTTATTACATTTAAACTATGCCCATAGATAGGCTGGAGAGACGTCTCAATGATTAAGAGAGCTTGCTGTACTTGCAGAAGACCCAAGATTCCCAGCACTCATTTTGGGCTCTTCATAATTGCTAGTAACTCCAGCACCTGGGGATCTGACACTCTTTGGCCTCCCAGGTGGCATATTCCTGTAATCCCAGGGCTGGGAGAGATGAAGCAGATGAATTGCAAATTTGAGACCAGCCTGAGCTACATATCTCAGCCCTATGTCCAAAATTGAAAAAGAAAAAACCGTTACGTAGGCAGAAGTTTCTGTCCCACCACAACTCACAAATACCCAGCAGCCACTTCCCAAATTACCACACAGAGGCTTATATTAATTGTAAATGCTTGGCCAGCAGCTCAGGCCCTCCCTTCTTCATCTCCATCCTTAGTTTGATTGTACCACCTAACCTTATCTTGTCTCGCCATCGGCCAAAACTGCTTTATCATCAGCCAATGAGAGCAACACACATTCACAGGGTACAAAAGGACCATCACACAGCATTTCCCCTTTTTGCCTAATCAAAATGCTGTGGAATAATCATTTTCTACACTATGAATATATATTACTCTCATTGGTTAATAAAAAGCTGACAGGCCAGTAGCTGGGCAGAAAGTTAGGTGGGAAAGCCAAACTGAGAATGCTGGGAAGGAGAAGGGTGGAGTCAAGAATCAGACACAGAGGCAGCAAGATGAGAATGTCGGACTGAGAAAAGATACCAAACCACGTGGCTAAACATAGATAAGAATTATGGGTCAATTGAAGTGTAAGAGCTAGTTAGTAATAAGCCTGAGCTACTGGCTAAGCATTTATAATTTATATTAAGCCTCCAAGTCAATTGTTTGGGAAGCTGCTTCTGGGTATTTGAGAGTTGCTGGCAGGACAGAAACTTCTGCCTACAGTTAAGTGTTGGTGCCTCTTTTATAAAAAGATCCTCTTTGCTAGTTGCTACTAAGAAGTTATGACTTCTTACAATCAAGTAAGACACAAAGTAGCTTTATCTTTTGTTACCTGGTCTCTTTTGCCTGGATTTCTGTCCCCTCCATCAATCTCTTCGAAGTGTTCTCTTTTGAATTTTAATCTCTTTGGCATGCAAAATCTTGTGAGAATTTTGATCTGTTCTTTAAACATTCTTTGTAAAAATTTTTCTGTGTAGACTTTGATCTTTAATTTGTATTGCTTTGTTGTGGTGACAAGAATTTGAGGAGACTGTAAAATGGTTAAATTCCTTGTGCTATTTTAAGCCTATGTTAAAAATATTTAAAGGATCAAATTGAAGCACCTGGTGATTGAAATTTAAAAAGCAATTATATTATTTCCATTTTCTATTAGTTTGATATTTTATAAATCTGTTAAATGTGTTTAAAAAGCAATAATTAATATTGAAAAATAAATATTTCTTTACCTATGCCCATGGACATCAGCCTGCTTTGGATACCTGCTAGTGTTAAAGATGTAAATAAAACTACTAATTTAAACCAAGTTTTTTAAAAAGAAAGTGATGATATTAAATGATGATATTCAGTAAAAATAATATTTAAAGAGAAATCATTTTATTCTTTTATGAAATGAGCAATCTAGAATAACCACCCAAGCTTCTTCAGTATCATGGCATTCCCAACTCAGTATATGGCCTATCAAACAAAAATTTAACTACTATGACCCAGGAGTCATCCACACTTCTACTTACAGTGTTTTGCCCAATAATCTATATACAAGGCAAGTGGAGAATATTAGTACACAGATCATTTGGTGAGCACCATATGTCCCTTCCATGCCAGAGTAATAAAAGTAGTATAGAAAAGATATATAGATAAATGGAAAGGCTTATAGGAGGACTTAAATAGAAAAGCAATAAACTGTGAAATTGGCACCACAAATCAATGGGAAATAAATGGACTATTTATTATATAGTGACTGACTCACTACTCACCTCCCCCTAATACCAAATACATAAATTTGAACTCTAGAGGATGAGCAATCTAAATATGAAAGCTAAAAATATGAAACTAATAGAAAATAACACATGGGCTGAAGAGATGGCATAGTTGGTAAAGTGCTTACTGAGCAAACATGAGAGCCTGATTTTGATCCCCCAGAACCCACATTTAAAAATCTTGGTGGGGTTGTGCCTGCTTGTAACCCAGTACTGGGGCTGTGGAGACAGGAGGATCTCTGGAACTCACTGGCCAGCTAGCCTAGGCTGCTTGGAGGTCCAGATCAGTGAGATACCCTGTCTCAAATATCAAAGTGGATGGCACCTAAAGGTTTGACAACAAGGTTGTCCTATGGCTTCCACATGCATGCTCACACATATGCACCTGTACACACACACACACACACACACACACACACACAAATTAATGAATGAATTAAAAAATAATATAGGAATATCTATTTATGTCTTAGAAGTAGATAACAATTCCTTAAACCAAACCTTGGAAATAGCAGTAGGGCTAGCAATATAGCTCAGTGGTTGAGCACCTTCTTAGTGTGCACAGGGTCCTAGGTTTGATGCCCAGTAAAACACACACACACACACACACACACACACACACACACACACACACACACACACTCAAACACAAATGAGAAATATATACAAAAAGAAGGAAGACTAATAAATTTGATTACATAAAAAGAATTTCTGTTTAATAGTTGACACTATGAACAAAGGTAACAGATGACAGATGGGGAAATATATTTGCAAGAACTTTAACAAAGGATTAATAACTGATATATGTAAAATACTCCCAGAAAAAGGAAACATACTGCCCTAAGCTGATAAAATGTATAAATGTATACTTGGAGGAAAGAAAACCAAAATTCTTAGACATAGATGAAAAGATGTTCAAACTCATTATGAGCTGCATGATCAATAAATAAAATACAATTAATTTATATTGATTTTGCTATCAAAATTAGAAAGCTGAGATATATGAATTGTTCCTAAGAATGTAGATAGAAGGAAACAACTGATTCGAGTTTAGAGTAGAACCGCTGTTGCAAAGAGCAATCTTGCAGTACTTAAATTAATTATACATACACTGTGTGGCACCAAAGTCACATTTCTCTGTATATATTTATTCCAGAGTACCTCTCCTATAGATCCATAGGGAGATATGCATGAAGACATACTGCACAGAGTTTGAGGTAACAGGGAATTGGAAGCAGATTAGATTCTGTTCTTAGGAATATGAAGAAGTAAATTAAAGTAGATGAACACTAATAAATTATTCAACACTAGAAACCAGCAGGTGGGTTTCAAAAGCAGTCAGTAACAAAGATAGGCATGGGAAAGTTTTTTAAGTGAAACTATGAAATACAGCATCTATCCATTGACAAGAACTCAATCTCATGATCTCATTCAATCATAAGGGACATTGAACCCAGGTTCCCAAGAGAAAGCAGAAAACACAGGAGAACCAGCATGCTCTCTTACAATGTACAGGACCTTTGTGGAGGGAATTATTCAATGTTATGAAAAGGCATGATCTGGGACCCTGGTCTTAATGCTTGCTTTTCCAGAGTGGACAATGATTTTGAACTCCATTTCTCAGTGCTATTGTGATTCCTAGGTTCCCCCCTCTGGCTTCAATGTCCATGTTTAATAATATCATTCATAGCCTCTGTCACCTTATATCAATTCACCAAAATGTAAGAGGAGAGTGGCAGATGAGACTTGGTGTCAGAATTGTGTTAATTATAGAATATGGGAATAAACATAAGATTTGTACTTACTTCTCCATATTTTCAGGTTCTATTGCTGCCGTAAAAATAAACGTCAGTTTGCAATCATTTTTACAATCGGAAACAAAAGCAATAAGGATATCTTCATTTTTAAAAAAAATGGCAAGGTGGAGGTAAAGCCACTTACTGCCTAGCCTGATGGCCTGAGTTGGATCACTGGAACCCACAAGATTGAAGGAGAGAAATGAATGGCTCCTGAAAGGTGTCCTCTAACCTCCACACATACACCATGGTGCACATATGTGTGTGTGTGCCCATATGCATGGGCTTGAAAACACACATGCACGTGCACACAAAAACACAAATAATTGTTTAATGATAACATAATCCACTGTGGTCATTCCTTCTTCATTACCCTCAGATATACATGCTCTCTGTTTTGCTTGTGTTGTCCTTCAGTGACCAAAACAGTCTCTGTCATTTTCCTGTTTATGCCATATTGGGAAAAAAGTAGTAAGATCCTGTTATCTGCTGAAACAATGTAAAGCAGCCATCTCTTAGTCACTTTTGTGGAGTGGAGATTGAATCTAGATCTTCTTGCATGCTATGAACACACTCTACAGCTCAACTACAGCCCCAGCCTCCTAGCTTTCAAGCAGCATAACATGGTGATGAATATAGAAGTAATGAAACAGATGATGGAGGCAAACTCAGAAGCTGGGAAATAATTTAGATAGAAAGAGAAATCACCCCAAGTGAAGCACTCAAAGATAAAGTGGCACAAAATAGAAAAGGGAAATTAGAATGCATGGCAGAAAAAAAAGGGAAATTTTAAAAATACACCTGAAGGAATTCCATTAATGAAAATTTAGTATTTGGAGAAACAGTGGCATATAGTTTTTAACAGCTGAAGCAAGACATAAATCTTCATATGAGCATGTTAGTTTTGAGCAGGATAAAACAAAAGAAGAACCATAACCAAATACATTGTGGTGTGGCAGAGTATACCTGTAATGACATTTTTATGAATTTAGAATATTTAACGTTCCTCTACAAACACCTCCCCTAATGCAAAGAAGGTAGGAAATGGAAAAGTAAGAAATATAGTGGGATAAGAAAACAGGAACAGACATTACATAGAAAATACAGTATCTTGTCATGCATGTCTACATGAAAATATTATATATATAACAATATACAATGTTTAATATCTATATTCAAATAGTAATCATCAGAAAGTACATAACTGTTTCATTGTTTATGGTGTATGTCACCCCTCCCTTACTAATTAACTGCGTATTCTTTTCTTCTAACTATTCTGAGGTTGGTTTTAGGCATATAAACAGAATAAGCTGATAGGAGAATGGTATCACCTATTGGTCAAGCCACAGTCTGTCCCCAGCTTCCACACTTGTTCCCTGATTTCTCCTGGGTCCACTGAATTCTTCTTAGAAACAACTAACGTAATGATCCTCTAATACTGACAGCTAGAGCACTGTGCTAATGTGAAATGCAGAGGCTTGGAAGGGGTTGGGATCGAAAGAACAGATAATTTATGGGTAACAGTCTAAAAATACTTTCTGAAAATCTTTCATCTGCCACTTAAGCATCTCTGGGTATGTCTAAGAAAATAGTGCATGAAGCCAAATGCTCAAACAGTGAAAAATACACTGAGAAGCACAGAATTGTTCTCAACCAACTCCAAGTTCAGCTTATCATTCAGTTCCTCATATTAAAAGGCTACTCATATTCAATATCTATGCATTCTGAAATTTATATTATCTTTCTATGAAACAAGACGATTAGAAGAGTCAGATACTATTTTTAGCTAAAAGTAGTAGTAACAAGCAAAAGAAAGAATTTAAGCAAAAATTAATTTCTGGATTGAAAACCATGATTTTATTTTCCAGATCTCCATGATCTATCAACACACCTGTAACCCCAGCACTCCAGAGGTACAGTCAAGAAGCTCAAGAGTTCAAAGTCACCCTCTATTACACAATGAGTTTGAAGCCATCCTAGCCTGCATGGAGTCCTCTTTCTCTCAAAAAAAAAAGGAATAACCAAGTGAAACAGTTGTAGAAGTGATAAATAAAAGGCTAGCTCACTGAATAGACTAATAAAAGAAATAGACTATTAAATATGATTAAATAAAACCACTAGGGAAACAAAAGTGCACAAATTATGAATAATAATAAAAGGTAGAGTCCCTGTCCATGTCAGCATGTCTATTGTTGTCCTTGTTCAAGTCATGTTTGGGCAGTTATGTTGGTGAGACTTTATGGGTGTAGCTTCTGACATTCCTAGGAGATACAATCTAAAAGCAAACTCCCTGTTGCCTCAACCCTAGAAAAAGAACTACAGGCAACTAAGGAATGCTGAGAGCAGGAGAAATAGTCTTCCCCAGGGAAGAGCACACCAGTTGGTTATCCAGTACCAAATGGTCAGCCCTGAAAACATGCATACAAGGCATATTATATAGACTGAACAGGTTGTACTTATGTAATTAGGAATATATATATACATATGCATATACATATACATTGTACCTATATGTATGTAACAATAATTAATGAAAAAAGAGAACATGAGTTTGAAAGAGAGTATGGAGGATTATATGTGAGTGTTTGGAGGGAGAAAAGGGAAGGGGAAATGATACAATTATACTAATATAATAATATTATAATATAATTATACTAATTAATCTCAAAAGATCAAATAACTTTTTTTTTTGGTTTTTCGAGACAGAATTTCTCTGTGTAGCTTTGGAGCCTGCCTGGAACTCACTCTGTAGACCAGGCTGGCCTCGAACTCACAGAGATCCACCTGCCTCTGCCTCCCAAGTGCTGGAATTAAAGGCCTTGAGCCACCACCACCCAGCTAAAACAACTTTTTAAAAAGAAAAAAGCAACCATAGAAAGTTAAAACCACAGAAATAGATGTAATTAAAACTAATATAATTTTACCTGTAAATCTACTATATCAAATTTGAAAATCTAAATGTAATATATTACTTCCTAATGAGTTCAAAGTTACCAAATTTAATGCAAGAAATAGAAAAATTAACTAAGCCAATTACTATAAATAAGATTAGAAATGTAATTTCTGGGCAATGGGGGCACATACCTTTAATCCCAGCACTCGGGAGGCAGAGGCAAATAGATCTCTGAGTTTGAGGCCAGCCTGGTCTATAGAGTGAGTTCCAGGACAGCCAGGGCTGTTACACAGAGAAACCCTGTCTCAAAAAAAAAACAATAAAGGAGGAAAGAATAAAAGAAAAAAGAAATATGATTATAGATCACCCATTTAAAAGTAGTAACCTATAGGCTAGATATGATAATGCACGCCTTTAATCCCAGCACTCAGGAGGTAGAGGCAGATGGATCTTTATGATTTCCAGACCAGCCAGGGCTACATAGTGACACTTGTCTAAAAACATTTAATTTTAAAAAATGTAGAGACTTAGAACATGAGGGAGAATGAAGCTGGGGTGGAGGTATATGAACTAAAATTAATGATGTATGAAGAAAGATATAAAGAAATCTGATGCTTGATAAGCTAATAAAAAACAAATTTAATTTGAAGAGTTTGGACTTGGTATGGGTGAATAAAGCTGCTCCCAGAATCAATAGGTTATTAAAGGAAAATCCCAGTGCCAGGGGTGGACTTCCTCATTGCAAGCTGAGGGCCTCCAAAACAATGCAGGCAATTGCCATGGCTGCTGCTTGTCCACCAGAAGTAGAAGGTAAGACTCCATTGCTGAAGATACCACATACTTTGGTTGCATGGACATAACCACATCAAGCTGGAACTGGGCTGGAATCTTCCTCCCTTCTGGTAGTGCTAGAATTCCAGAAGAAATTGTGCACCATTAACTACAACAAAATAACAGGAATTAACAATCATTGGTCATGGATATCTTTCAATATCAATGGTCTCAATTCCCCAATAAAAAGACACAGACTAACAGAATGGTTGCAAAAACCGGATCCATCTTTCTTCCGCATCCAAGAAACGCACCTCAACATCAAAGATAGACATTATCTCAGGGCAAAGGGTTGGAAAAAGATTTTCCAAGCAAATGGACCTCAGAAGCAAGCTGGTATAGCTATTCTAATATCTAACAAGCAGACTTCAAACCAAAGCTAATCAAAAGAATTAGGGAAGGACACTACATACTCATCAAAAGAAAAATCCACCAAGTGACTGTGCTGGCTAGTCTTATATCAACTTGACACACAAACTAGAGTTATCTGAAAGGAGGGAATCTTGGTTGAGAAAATGCCTCTGTAGGATCCTGCTATAAGCCATTTTCTTAATTAGTGACCAGTGAGGGAGGGCCCAGCCCATTGTGGGTGGAGCCATCCCTGGGATAGTGGTCCTGGGTTCTATAAGAAAGCAAGCTGGGCAAGCCAGGAAAAGCAAACCAGTAAGCAGCACTGTCTGCCCCCTCCCCCATGGTCTCTCTCAGCTCCTGCTTTCAGGTTTCTGTCCTGTTTGAGTTCCTGTTCTGGCTTCCTTTGATAATAAACAGCAATATGGACATATAGGCCAAGTGAACCCTTTCCTCCCTAACTTGCTTTTTGGTCATGGTGTTTCATCACACTAAGACAATGACATTTCAATTCTTAACATCTATGCCCCAAGAGCAACCAAGTTTGTAAAAGAAACACTACTGCAGCTTAAATCACTATTTACCCTCACACATTGGTAATGGGAGACTTCAATAACCCACTCTCACCAACGGACAGGTTATCTGGACAAAAACTAAACAGAGAAATACTGGAGCTAACAGACATTATAGATCAAATGGACCTTAACATATGTTTACAGAACATTTCACCCAAACACAAAAGAATACACCTTCTACTCTACATCTCATGGAAGTTTCTTCAAGATTGACCATATACTCAGCCACAAAACAAGTCTCAACAGACAAAAGAAAATTGAAATAACTCCCTGCATCCTATCAGACCATGACGGATTAAAGCTGGATATAAACAACAAAACAACAGAAAGCATACTAATTCATGGAAACTGAACAACACTCTACTGAATGAAAAATGGGTCAAGATAGAAATAATAAAAATTGAAGACTTCCTAAAATTCAATGAAAATGAATGCACATCATGCCTAAACTTACAGAACACAATGAAATTGGTGCTATAGCACTAAGTGACTACATAAAAAAAAATCAGAGCGATCTCATACTAGCAACTTACTGGCACACCTGGAAGCTCTGGAACAAAAAGAAGTAGTCACACCCAAGAGGAGTAGACTGCAAGGAATAACCAAACTCAGGGCTGAAATCGATTAAATAGAAACAAAGGGAACGGATACAAAGAATCAATGAAACAAAGAGTTGTTTCTTTGAGAAAATAAACAAGATAGACAAACCCTTATCCAAACTAACTAAAAGGCAGCAAAAGAATATCCAAATTAACAAAATCAGAAACCAAAAAAGGGATATAACAGACACTGAGGAAATATAGAGAATAATAAGGACATACTTGAAAAACCTATATTCCACAAAATTGAAAAATCTAAAAGAAATGGATAATATTCTCAATAGGTACCACTTACCAGAGTTAAATCAAAATCAGATAAACAATTTAAATAGATCTATAATCCCTCGTGAAATAAATGCAGTCATTAAAAGTCTCCAAACCAATAAAAGCCCAGGGCCAGATGGTTTTAGCACAGAATTCTACCAGTATTTCTAAAAGGGTTAATACCAATGCTCCTCAAATTATTCCACAAAATAGAAACAGAAGGAATATTGCTCTATTCAGTTTATGAGGTCACAGTCACCCTAATACCCCAAATCACATAAAGGCTCAACAAAGAAAGAGAATTACAGACCAATTTCCATTAGGAATATAGATGCAAAAATACTCATTAAAATACTTGCAAACTGAATCCAAAACACATCAAAAAGATCATGCACCATGATCAAGTAGGCTTCATTCCAGAGATGCAGGGATGGTTCAATATATGAAAATCAGTCAATGTAATCCACCATATAAACAAACTGAAAAAAAAAACCACATGATTATCTCATTAGATGCAGAAAGGCCTTTGACAAAATCCAACACCTCTTTATAATAAAAGTCCTGAAGAGATTGGGATAATAGGGACATACCTTAGCATAATAATGTCAATTTACAGCAAGCCCATAGTCAACATCAAATTAAATGGCGAGAAACTCAAAGCAATTCCACTAAAATCAGGAACAAGACAACGTTGTCCACTCTCCCCATATCTATTCAATAGTACTTGAAGTTTTAGCTAGAGCAATAAGATAACTGAAAGAGATCAAGCAGATACAAATTGGAAAGGAAGAAGTCAAAGTATTATTATTTGCAGACCCAGACATAAATCCACACACATATGGACACCTGAGTTTTTGTTTTTATTTATTTATTTACTTACTTACTTATTTATATTTTTGCATCCTGACCACAGTTTCACCTCTTTCCTCTCCTCCTAGTCCCTCCCCCCACTTCCCCTCTTCCCCTTTATCCACTTCTCTTCTTTTTCTCTTCAGAAAAGGACAAGCCTCTCTTGAATATCAATTTGCCATTGTATATCAAGTTGTATGAGACCAAGCACCTGCCCGTGTTAAGGCTGGACAAGGCAACCCAGTATGGGGAATAGGGTCCCAAAAGCCAGCAAAAGTGTCAGAGATAGCCCCTGCTCCCATTGTTAGTAGTCCAACAAAAGACCAAGCTACACAACTGTAACATGAGTTTTGATAAAGAAGTCAGAAATATACACTGGAAAAAGAAAAAGGAAAACAGCATCTTCAACAAATGGTGCTGACCAAACTGGATGACTGTATGCAGAAAAATGCAAATAGATCCATATCTATCACCTTGCACAAAACTCAAGTCCAAGTGGATCAAAGCCCTCAACATAAAACCAGATACAAGGAACCTGTTAAAAGAGAAAGTAGGGAATAGCCTTGAATGCACAGGAGAAGACTTTCTGAACAGAACACTGATAATGCAGACACTGAAATCAAAAATTAATAAATGGGACCTCATGAAACTGAAATGCTTCTATAAGTAATGAACACCATCAATTGGACAAACTGGCCTACAAAATGGGAATAGATTTTCACCAACTCCACATCTAACAGAGGGCTAATATCCAAAATATATAATATATATATATATATATATATATAAATATATCCAAATATATAAAGAACTCAAGAAACAAGATATCAAAGAACAAAATAATCCTATTTTTAAATTAGGTACAGATAGAGAATTCTCAATAGAGGGAACTCATCAAATGGCTGAGAAACATGTAAGGAAGTGTTCAACATCCTTAGCCATGAGGGAAATGCAAATTAAAATGACTCTGAGATTCCATTTTACACCTGTCAGAATGGCTAAGATCAATAAAACAAGTGACAGCTCATGCTGGTAAGAATGTGGAGCAAAGGGAACACCCCTCCATTGCTGGTGGAAGTGCAAACATGTACAGCCACTATCTAAATCAATATGGTAGTTCCTTAGAAGGTTGGGAATTGATGTACCTCAAGACCCAGCTATACCACTCTTGGGCATATACCCAAAGGACGCTCCATCCTACCACAGAGATACTTGCTAACCGTGTTCTATAAAGGCTTTATTCATAAAGCCAGAAACTTGAAACAACCTAAATGTCCCTCAACAGAAGAATGGATAAAGAAAATGTGGTACATTTACACAATGGAGTATTACTTGACTGTTTAAAAAAATGACATCATGAAATTTGCAGACAAATGGATGGAACTAGAAAAAAATCATCCTGAGTGAATTAACCCAGACCAAGAAAGATAAATATAGTATGTATTCACTTATAAGAAGATATTAGCCATTAAGTAAATGATAGCCAAGCTACAATCTGTAGACCCAGAGAAGTTAGGTAGAGAGGAGGAGTCTAGGGGGGGTTGCAAGGATCTCCCTGGGAGGGGGAAATAGAATAGACTTTATTGGCCAACTGGAGATGGGCAAGGATGGAAGCTAGGGATCAGGTGGGGGAAGATGGGCTGGAGAGAGTATGGGGAGAGACAGCTGGAATTGCGGGGGGGCGATACTTGAGGGATGGTGTGGGAAGCTAAGTGCAATGGAAACTTCCTTGGGATCTATGAAGATGATCCTAATGTGGACCCCTAGTAATGGGGCATATAGAGTTTCAACTGCCCATCTCTTGTAATCAGATGAGGCTTCCAATGGTGGGACTAGGTAGCATTCAATTGAGCTGTTGTCCTAGGAGGTCCCAGGGAAATCCCTAAACACCCCAAGCTGTTGCTAAGACAAAAGGTTGCTCTCCAAAAAATGACAGTAGAGCCCCATTGCTGAGGACAACACCTACATAACTCATTGAACATGGAGAAGTTAAGCTAGTACCTAAATGGCAGGCAAAGGTACTCTGCAGGCTACAGAAAGAGAAACGTGGACTCCAACCCAGCCACAAAACCTTTGACCTATAATCTGTCCTGCCTGCATAACATGCTAGAGCAATGGTGGCACAAAACTTGTGGAAACAGCCAACGAATGTCTGATTTGACCTAAGACCCACTCCATGAGAATGAACCCACACAAGACATTGATTAAGTAACTAAGAACCAGGCACTAGATAACCCAGAGACCAAACACTATTGATAAATCAATAAAATGATTCCTAATGAAATTCTGCTGTACTCATAGATTAGTGCTTTATCCAGTCATCATCAGAAAGTCTTCCTCCAGCAGCAGATGGAAACAGAGACAGGGACCCACAACCAGACATTATACAAAGACAGAGTCTAAGTTGGAGATCCATCAGATACCTCCCCTCAGAGCTCAGGGAACCCTGCAGAAAAAGATGCAGAAAGATTTTAAGAGTCAGAGGGGATGAAGGACACCAGGAAAACACGGCCCTCTGAATCAACTAAGCAAGGTACAAGAGAGCATAGAGAGTGAAGCAGCAAGCACAAGGCCTACACGGGTCTGCACCAGGTCCTCTGTGTGTATCTTATAGCTATCAGCTTAGTGTTTCTATGGGGTTCCTGACTGTGAGAATGAGTGGGTCTGACTCTTGTGCCTGAGCTTGTGACTCTTTTCCTTCTGTTGGGTTGCCATGTCCAACTTTAATATGATAGTTTTGTTTCTCATCTTATCATATTTTATTTTGTCATATTTGGTTGTTATCTCTTAGAAGTCTGTTCTTTTCTAAAGAGAGACAGACAGGGAGTGGATCTAGAGGGGAGCAAAAGTGGGGAGAAACTGGGAGGAATAGAGGGAGGGGAACTGTAATCAAGACATACTATATGAGAAAAGACTTTATTTTCAATAAAAAAATGTAGAAAAAACATATGGACAATGTGCAGGGAGGAAGAGGGTAAGCAAAAGGTGAGGATGGTGGATGGTGGATGATGGGAGGAGTATTGGGGGAAATTTCAACAAGGTACAATGAAAATACAATCAAATCCATTGTTTTGTATGGTAACTTGAATTAATTTAAAAATAAAGCAAAAACAACAAACATATAACTGGTTTGAATGAGAATGGCTCCCATAACTTCATATGTTTGAATACTTGGTCCCCAGTTGGTGGCTATTTGGGAATGATTAGGAGATGTGGATATATTGGAGGAGGTGTGCAACTGGGGGTAGGTTTTGAAGTTTCAAAAGCCACCTTGGTATGTGGTTTTATCACAGTAATAAAAAAGTAACTAAGACAATAACTATAAACAAATACCTATAATAACTTTAACTCTGAAAACCAAAAGAGCATATTCTGAAATTATAAAACACAGAAACAAATGGAACCCAGATGTATGGCAAGAACAAGCTATTCTATGACCTAATAGAACTCCATGTATTAGTCACTTTTCTATTGCTGTGATAAAACAACATGACCAAGGCAACTCAGAGAATGAAGTGTGTATTTGGGACTTATGGATCCAGAGGAAAGAGTCCATCACCATCACAGCAGGGAAGCATGGCAGCAGGCAGGCATAGTAATTGGAGCAGCAACTGAGAGCTCACTTCTGTCTGCAGAACTGCAAAGAAAAAGCAGAGCATGCACTGGGAAAGAGGGAAGGCTTTTGAAATCTCAAAGCCTGCCTCCAGTGACATGCTTCCTGACATGCTTCCTCCAGCAAGGCTAATATTCCCCAAACAGCTCCATTAACTGGGGACCAAGAATTCAAACATCTAAGTCTATGAGGTACATTCTCATTCAAACTACCACATTCCACAAAGGAAAAATAATCTAAGAAGGAATTTTATCATTATAATAAACTGCATTAGAATAAAAAAGAGAACCAATGAGATGGCTCAGGAGGTAAAGGCCCTTGCCATCAAGTCTGGTGACCTGAGTTCGATTCCCAGGATGTACATCCTAGGAAGAAAGAACTACTTTCCCCAAGTTGTCCTCTGATCTCCACATGCACACCATAGTATGCACAATCCATATGCATACATACATACACAGACATGCACATACAACATGAATAAAAATAATAAAATAAAAAATGAAAGTGATTTAGTAAGTACTTAATTCTATTAAGTAAAATAAATAATAAGAAAAATAATAAAATAAATTTTAAAATGACCCATGTAAAACTCTCAAAGAATGAAGAATACTATTTTAAAATAAACAAATAATAAAGGAGAAAAGTAGATAATTCTGTCAATATGTTGAAAAGACGTAAAGTGGCAAATCAGCAGCTAACAGGCACTAATACAAATAAAAGGAACTAACACGTATTGAAAAGATCTTTTAACAAAAGTCAGTGAGCAATCCTCATTCTAACCACAAAAAAGCCAAAGGCACTTCTGATAAAACCAGAAGCAAGTCAGTGTCACCTATAACCTTCCCTTACATTCAAGAATATTTTCAGCTGGGCGTGGAGGCGCACACCTTTAATCTCAGCACTCGGGAGGCAGAGGTAGGCAGATCTCTGTGAGTTCAAGGCCAGCCTGGTCTACAGAGTGAGTTCCAGGACAGCAAGGACTGCTACACAGAGAAACTCTGTCTCAAACCCTCCACCCCCTACCCAAAAAAACAGAGTATTTTCAGAGATTATACTTGCAGTAGGATAAGAGAATGATTAGTATAATTTGAGAAAAGATAAAGTTCTTTACATTTATGGTTAATATGATCGTGTTCTAAAATACAAGGAGCTGTCTTACAAATTAGAAAGTCAATAAACAATCAGAAGTGATCATACATAAGATAAACACAAAAAGTCAATGACTTCCCTCTATTACAGCAAGTTTTGAAAACTGACACACTGAGAGCTCCTGTGCTAATATTTATACTATTTTTTTTAATTTTTGCTCAAAAGGACGTAAATTACTGGTCCATGGGGGAAATCAAAGTATCACAATGAAAAAGTGCACTACCACTATGACTAATCATGTCATTATCAATGTCTCTTTAATAGTTCTTTTTTTTTCAATATATTGATTTCTCTGTTTAGGTACAAACCCAAGTGAATTTTATAAATTTAAATCTTACCTGGCAGTGGCGCAAGCTTTTAATCCCAGCACTAGGGAGGCAGAGGCAGGTGGATCTCTCTGAGTTTGAGGCCAGCCTGGTCTACAGAGCAAGTTCCAGGACAACCAGAAATGTTACACAGAGAAACCTTGTCTTGAAAATAAATAAATAGATAAGCAAACAAACAAATTTAAATTTTTATCAAATCCAGACTTCCAAACTCTCAAATATACTTCTTTGGTTCCTCCTTTTCATATGTCCAAGAATAGCATCCAGCTTGTTTTTAATGAGGTGTCCTACTCTCTCTTAGGTCATCTTTTATAAATCATAGCCCAAAGTTCATTTTACTTATCTTCTTGATTTGAAACATTTTTGTAATACACACATAGGACAATGGATCACAGGAATCACGACCTACTGCTATGAATTCCATCCTTTATATTTCAGTGATGCAGAACCACACTCCAATAGTGTGCAGTGTATTACAGCTCTATCAAAAGCAGTGCAATAATAAGAAGAATATTTTAGGAATCACCTATGACTAATAGCATGTGAAAAGTCCTGTCATAAAAATTGGGAAGATGGCCCAGTAGATGCTTAGGACTAGAGTCAAGAAATAAAACTATATCTCTAATTCGTGCCACTCACAAACATACATTCCAGAAAGAATTTTTAAAAACACAGAGACACAAACATATGGGGGGGTAAAAGCTTGTAGAAAACATTTAAAATTCTTTTAAACCATTAAGTGCAAAATACTAGCCCACGCATGAAAAATCTAGAAAACACAGGGAAAGACAAGTGATAGACTAACCGGAAAATGTCAAACATCCACAGAGAAAGACATTATGAACAAAGTGAAAAAAATGAACAGATAGAGATGTATGACATGTTGATGTAGGGGTAATGTCTGAGAATAGAACAATATATAAACTGAGCTCATTTTCTGCTTTTTAAAAATGTGAGTCTGAAGCTTCAGATAAGACGGAGGACTAGGAACTGCTACTGTGTCATCTGGTGAAGGAAAAGAATCAATCAATAAAAGAAACAGAGAAAGAAGAAATTCACAAGGGTAATGATAGAATAGCTAAAATGTACCAAGAAAAAGATGAATATGCCAGGTGTGGTGGTGTAGTCATATAATCGCAGCAGTTGGGAGGCTGAGGCAGGAAGATTAAGAGTTCAAGGCCAGTCCCAAGAACACAGTGAGTCAGAAACCAGCCTGGGGTACATGAGATCATGAAAGAGGATGGAAGGAGAAAAGGAGGGGGAGAGGGAGGAAATGAAAGGGGGAGGAAAGGTGGGATAGAGGGAAAGAAGCCAAGGCAAACACAGCCCCAGGGGAAAGGCTCAGTAGTGGGGGAAAGAGAAGCAGAAGCCTCATCTAGAAAATATGCTAAGTAGCCCAAGGTAAGCAAAACAACTGTCAGTCCTACCTCCAGGACAAGCCCGGGGGCCCTCCTAAACCTCAAACCTAAATGCATGTTTCAACAAGACAGTGACTTCTCTGGTGGATAGGTCATAAGTAGAGAGGGATTCCATTTTCTTATTCCATGACTTGGAAGGCAGTGGGCAAGCTGCCGTCTTGAGGAGGAATCTACTGTTTATAAAGTACCATGGATACCTGAGAACAGGGAACATCAACACTCCAGAGGCACTTAGAATCTTAAATATCATGACCAAAGAAACACCTAGCCATGCATGACATATTATAGTCCATATGTCAAAAATACCAAGTAAGATAAAAACAATATTAATAGCCTTAAGGGGGGAAAAAGATACCTTACCTTCAAAGACAAGTGAAACAAATAGAATCAGATCTCATTACCAAAAAAGTTAAGAATGAAAATAGTGGGGCTGAAGAGATAACACAGTAGTTAAGAGCACACACTGCTCTTCCAGAGGATCTGAGTTCAGTTCCCAGTACCCTAGTTGGGCAGCTTATAACCATCTCTAATTCCAGCTCCAAAGGGTCTGTTACCCTCTCCTAGCCTCTGCAAGGACCTGAATATATGTGACATACACAAAGATACACACATACGTTTTTAAGAGCATATACAGCAAGGGATAATATATTTTAGTTACTAAAATTAAATAATTGCCTACCAAGATCACTATGCCCCACCAAAGCTATCTTTTAAGAGTTATGGAGAATATGCATATTTCAAGGCAGCAGAAATTAAGGCAGTTATGACCACTAAGTCAGCACTAGAGAAGAAACGTAAAGGGGTACTATATACAGAGAAAGAAGATAGTCTCAATCATGAGAACACAGTGAGAATACATTTCATGAGAGAAATAGGTGAACAGAAGAAAGGTAGAAAGCAACCCATCATGGGCAACATACTGAAGCAGCATTCCCTCCAATTCCAATCAGAGAAAAAAAAACCAATAATCTATCACAAGAGCAATGAACATAATTACAGAAATTAGAAAACAGCTCTAAATAAAAGCCTTAAATAGATATAGCCGCAACTCACCTATATACTACAACGAAAAAAAAAAAGCCAAACGTGTTGTCTCTAGAAACCACACCTCCCAGACAAAGAGGCCAGAGACTGAGAGTCAAAGGATAGAAGTCAGTCTGTCAAGAGGATGGATGCTAAAAGCAAGGTAGACTAGCTAATCAGCTATCTGATAAAGTAGTTTTTAAGGGAAAATTGGTTAAAAATGATAACAAAAGACACCGCATAGCAACAAAGGGAACACTTCAACAATTGAATACTACAATTGTAAATATGTCCACACAGATATTGGAGCTCAAAAATTCATAAACCAAATGTTAGCAGGATAAAAGATCACATAGGGCCCTGACTGGCCCACACACAGGCCCTTCCCACTCCATTGCTAACCTCTCCACCCAGACAAATCCTGCAAATCATTTTCTAGAATCTAGCAGGGTAAGTCCACCTGATCTTCCCTCCACATACCTCCATCCTCAACCCCCAGATCTACTCCCAAACTCCATCCTTGAACCGGGATGCACATCATACACAACAGCCAAGTCCCTTGTGTGCACCAGACTTCATTCCACCTAAGCCATATGCAACCTCTAGGCTCAACCTGATCTGCATATCCTATCTTCTGCCCCAACCTGCTCAGTCCGTATTAGACACATAACAAAAGAAGTCCACATACCAGATATCATCACAAAACTACATACAATATGAAAGAGTAAAGCAATGTCCCCCCAAAGCCAACAATCACGTAAAAATGTTTTCCAGTATCCCTAATGAACATAGATTCAAAAATGCTCAATAAAATACTTGCAAATCAAATACAGACATACATCAAAAGGATTATCCACCATAACCAAGTTGGCTTTATCCCTGAAATACAGAGATTATTTAATATACGCAGGTCAATAAATGTAATAAATAGACCAATAAATGGACTTAAAGACAAATATCACATGATCATCTCAATAGATGCTAAAAAAAACCTTTGGCAAAATCTAACATCCCTTTATGACAAAAGTCCTAGAGAATGTATGGCTACAGGGAAAATACCTCACCACAAAAAAAAAGCTATACATGAGAAATCCACAGCCAACATCATCCTAAATGGAGAGAAACTTGAAGCAACCTCATGGAAATCAGGAATGAAAGAGGAGTTTCCACTATCCCCATTCCTTTTCAATATTGTGCTCAAAGTACTCCCTGAAACAGTAAGGCAAAAGAATGAAATTAAGGGGATACAAATAGAGAAAGAAGTCAAACTATTCCTATTTGCAGATGATATGATACTATACATTAGAGATCCTAAAAATTCTACCGGAAAACTTCCAGAAACAATAAAGAAACTCAGCAATGTGGAAGAACACAGAATCAACTTGCACAAATCAATAGTCTTTTTATTTATACACAAAGAACAAACATACAGAGAAAGAGGTCATGGACACAATCCCATTCACAATAACCTCAAAGAAAATAAAATATCTGTGAAGAAGCCTAACCAAGGCAGTGAAAGATCTCTATAATGAAAACTTTAAACATCCAAAGAAAGAGACAGAAAAAGACACTAGAAAATGGAAAGATATCCCATGCTTATGGATTGGTAGAATTAACATTGTGAAACTGACCATTCTACCAAAAATATTATAGATTCAGTGAAATCTCAATCAAATTTCCCATCCTACTCCTCAAAGAAATAAAAAAAACTCTCCTAAAATTCATATGGAACCAGAAAAGAATCTAGACTGTCAAAATGATCCTGAGCAAAAAGAACAATGCTGAAGGCATTACCGTTCTAGATCTTGAGATACATGACAGCGCCATAGCAACGAAAAACAATATGGTACTAACACAAAAACAGACATGTAGACCAAAGGAACAAAATTGAAGACACAAACACATCAGTCATTTAATATTCAACAAAAGTGCCAAAAACATATGGAAAGCATCTTTAACAAATGGTGCTAGGAAAACTGTATATCCACATATAGAAGAATGAAATTAGACCTGTATCTATCACTTTGGACAAGTACTAACTCCAAATGTAACAGAGACCTAAATGTGAAACCCAAAACACTGTAACTACTAGAATATAATATAGACAGCACTATACATGATATAGACATAGGAAAGGACTTCTTGAATAGGACTCCATTTGCATAAGAATTAAGACCAACAATTTGCAAGTGGGACTTTACAAAACTAAAAAGCTTCTGCACAGCTAAAGAAACAACCAACTGGATGAAGAAGCCTACAGAATGGGAAAGAATCTTTGCCAGCTGCTCTGAGGATTAATATCCAGAATATATAAAGAACTCAAAAACAAAAACAGAGTCAAAAGATAAACAATCCATTCAAAAAACGGGCTTGGGATCCAAACAGAGAGTTCTCAAAAGAAGAAATAAAAATGTCTGCAGAATATCTCAAAAAATATTCATCATCCCTAGAAGTTAGGGAAATGAAAATTAAAAATGTTTTGGTGTTTCACCCCAGTCAGAATGGGGAAAAAAATCAACAAAACAACCTACAACAAATGCTGGAGAGGTTGTAGGGGAAAGAGAACGTTTATTTACTATTGGTGGCATTGCAAGCTGATGCAGCCACTCTGTAAATCTGTGTAATGTTCAAAAGCTAAATATAAATATCAACTGCGATATAATCCAGTCAGACCACTATAATATGTCCAAAGTACTCGATATCCTACTCTACAGATTGCTCAGCCATGTTCATTATTGCTTTATGCACAATAGCAAGTAAATAAGAAGCAACCTAAATGTCCTTCAGCTGACAAATGGATAATGAAAATGTGATACATATACAGTATGGAATTCTATTTAGCTAGAAAAAATGAAATTTGCAGGTGAATGGAACTAGAAGAGATAATATTGAGTGAAGTAACCCAGAGCCAGGAAGACTAACACTGCATGTTCTCTCATTTGAGGTTCCTAGCTCCAAAGCTTCAGATGTGAGTATGTAACCTGGAAAAACTGCAGAAACCAGGAAGGTAAAACAGGGACCATTGTGGGGAGAAAGAGGAGGAGCAATAGAGAGGGAACTAGCAAGGTACAAGAGATCTGAAGGGGAAAGTGGAAGAAACAGTGGGCTTTAATAGGGAGGGAGAGACAAATAGATACAGAGGAAGGAGGGAAGTATGCAAAAATAATAAAAATGCCTGAAAATATCATGAAGAATCACACTATTAACTATCTAAAATATCTATAATACATGTTAGTCTGTGTATACAAATACATACAGAGTTTAAATGAAAATTTCCATCTTGGCTGACAATACCACCTCCATGAGCCAAAGACCACCTAACAAAAGCCTCAATATGAGGCTCAAAAAGCCCTTTTGAGTTGTTGAGCAGTGCTGTCCAAGAACCTCCCCCAAACATTACAGGCCATTGCTATTGCCCCGTGTTATCTCCCAGTGGTGGAAGGACTCTTATTGCTGAAGACACTATGCATTTCAGACATAGAGCCCAGAAGCCCGAGCTGAAATTGATCTGCAACCCTCCTCTCTGTGGACTAGCTTGCCTGGTATCAGAAGCTGCCACGTGCTGGCTTCCAAAGGAGTGAGACAACAAATAGTTGTATACCTCAATTTCTAACAGCCAACGTTTTTCATTTATTTTGTCATAAAACTAACATGCACTAATGTTTTCCCTCTATTGCAAAAGCATGTAGGCAGACAAAAGATATAATTATGTTCGAGAAGAATTGTGCTTTAGCTTTTGCTTACAGTTTCTGGATTTTAGCAACAAGGCAATATCCATCACAAACATGATGCGCCAGGCTATCTTACTTAGACAGCACCAGTATTTATCTAAGTTGAGTAAGTTTCCTGAGTACTAAATAAACCATACATTTCTGTGATAATTTCAATTCTAGATCTTATTATCTTAGGGAAAGAATGTTCAGAACAGCATATTCTATGAATCTGGTATGTTTAATTCTATTTCTCATAGTAATAAATTATCATTCTGGATTTTGTTTTCAAAAGGAAGTCCCACTTTATTTGATAACATGTTATATCGTCTGCAAGCTCAGCAAGGCTCAGTAAATGAGGAGGCTGCAAGCTCAGACAAAGCTACCTTTATTGGAGCTCCTCTTTCTACCTTTTAGGATGTCAATGGTCAGCCCACTCTCAATAGAGGATCAAATTACATTTGCATGAACNTATNCAGACAAAGTTACCCCTCCTCCNGGGCTTCCATCCCTTGCCTTCCCTCCAGATCCTCCCACACCCCTCTTCAAGTACACACATTGCCCAAGCTCTCAATACAGGCCTCAGTACAAGGCCCCAGTGGAGAGGGGGAAGCACTGTCAGTTGTAAATACNCTTTCCNTGCCCCCACCTTGCCCTCAGCCTGAGCACACAAGAGACCTAACAATAGAGCTGAGACTGCTCTGGGTTAAAGGCAAGGAAGAGCCATAACTTAAACAGACAAAGCAGGGACAAACTTCAGCCTGGGATGTGGTGTGGAAAAATAGTCTTATGTTATNGCTGTGTTCAAAGCCATTCTCAAGAGAACCTAGCAAAAGCAGAGAGTCAAGAACGTGAAATGTATGTTACCTACATCAACTGTCTAGCCCACGCTGGAGTTTCTTTTGAAACAAGGCAGATGAAATCTGAATTAAAGAAAGAAAGCTGGTTTCCTGAGCCTTGAAAAGTTATGCTTTGTGGGGGGTGCGGGTGGGGACGATTTAACCAACTGAGACCGGTTATTAGAAAATTATCTTTGAGCACATTGAGATTGACACAGATCCTAAAACTGTTTGATGAGAAAATCAAAATAGCAGGATATCCTCTGCGTCTCTTAACATCCTCCCTAAAAGAGAAGAAACTAACTTCTCCCTGACCTGACCCCTGAGCTCTGCAGACAGTCACAGGCCAGGATCCTGTTCTTCTGAAAATGATTGAGAGCTGCAACCTTCCAGAGAAACACTGGGACACCAGGAAGTGGCCTGGCCATGCCCCACACTAGTCTCACCCAGAACTTGCTCAAAGAGCGAGTTACCCAACTTAAATTGTACCAGGCACAGGGACATAAAATTACACGCAGAGCACACAGGACAACAACAAGCCAAGAATATTTCCTTCTGTGTCTGTTCTGTTCAAGAAGGATTCCAAAAAAGAAAAATCAGAGTTACTTTTTTTCCATAGCAATGACAATTATTATTGTACACAAAATGCCCCCCCATGGATGGCATTGTGTCATCAAAATCAAAGGCACCCCTGAAAGAACAGCACAGACTGACTGCTACCAATTAACTCCCAGGAGGAAATCGAGACACAAATGTGAGGAGAGGAGAGAGGGAGGGAAGAAGGGACGGAGGGAGAGAAGGAGGGAAAGGAACAAGGTGTAACACGGAGAAAATCAGCCAATGATGCCAGGCAGGAGTGCGCCTACCACCCTGGGGTTTCTCATTACTTCATTTAGTCTCCTTTGCCGCCCAGGTATAAATAAGTCACTGGGTGGCTCAAGCTGGCCATGGTTTGATCTGAGTGCCCATGTATGTGTTCATTCTCCATAACTGAGCTAAGGGACAACTTACTGCACATTGCCTCTATTTTCTCGAGCATCTCGAAGAACAGTTATTTTGTTTTTGTTTATTTTTAAATAAGAAAATATAAAACAGGCTGACTAAATTCTGTGTTTCTCTCCCCAGCTGCTAGTTTCTTATCTAGTCTTTTAGGCGATCCTCCATAGACTGCATCCAGGCCGGTTCTCAGTTTTCATCTAACTTCTGACAGCTCTCTCAAATTCTTATTTGCAGCTTCGACATCTTCACTGGAAGCAGGATTAATTCGTTCAAATGACAATGCAGTATCTGAATATCACACAAACACTTCAAATTCCATTTATTTTAAATGGATCTGCTCCTGCCCCGGACATAACAATCCTTTTTATATTACTTAGCAGGGGCAAGAAAATTTTTCACTTCCTTTCCGATCATGTCATCCTTTAAAGTGCTATCAAATGAGTTCCTATACATGAAGGACTTAGAGTTACCATAGCCAACAACTTAAGACAACCAGTCTCTGGTCTTACTACAGACATCAGAATACATATGTGAAAACCTGGAGCCAACCTAAATCATAACTAGACAGAAGACCACACCATTTCCTGGTTACACAGAAAGCAGGATAGACTCCTCACACCAATGAGGAAAATGTCATGAAGGCAGGAGAGATCATGACTGAGGTGACATTTCTAGTCCTGGAACACTTGAGAAATTATTTCCACAGGCTCCTTGCAGGAATGACAGAACTCTACACAGTAATCACTTAATAAATGTTAACCTTTATTATTCTTATTATTTATTAAATGACACTGAAACATAGAAGAATGCCCCAGCAAAACAAAAGTTAACCAAAACTCATCAACACTACATTCTAGGTACTTAAAGGTACTCTTAATTTCTTAATCAACTGCTGCCATATGCAAGAATAGTGTAGCTACTTTGCATAAACTCTCTCTTCAAATCTCACAGTCAGCCTTATCTTCACCATCATCTCTCATTCTGAAGTGGAAGCGTCAGATCACCTCACTGGGGACCTGAATATTTTCCACTCAGTACACGTTCAAATTAATCACCTGCTGCTTTCCCCATACTTTTCTTTTTCCAAACCTTTCTTTAAAATCAGTATTAACTTTCGATAAATATGAAAACATAGATGAATAACAAGTACAAAATGTAAGTATCACTCATGATCTTTCATCCAAATATAACTCTTAGTACTACTGGGTGTATATAATTCCATAGATTTTTAGTGTCTTTTTAAACATGATTTAACCCCCCATATGTGATCATACTCTAAATACTGCTATCTAACTTACCTTGCTCACTTACCAATGTTTGAGTATCTTTTTCTAGCAATACTGAGTTCCATCAGCACATTTATCACACAGCATAGACGTTCTTTAATCTACCTAATCAATTCAGTGTGTTAACACTGAAGTTGTTCCCAATGTTACTACCTTAAGCCAGTGCTGACAAGAACAGCCTTGTACATACAATCTTTGGCCAATTATTCAGTTAGGACAAAAGGTTTGCATATTTTAAGGCTTACTGATATGTATTGCCAAATGCCCACCACCGGAGTTGGAAAGGATCCATTTTGCTACACCATCCTTGATGACACTGTGTGGGGAGGAGACTTATATTGACCCCCAATCCTTTCCTAGTTAAAAATACATTCAACAAGCCTTCTGCAACGGGCTTCACATAGTTTTCCAGATTTATTTAATCCTGTTTCCCACACTCTTCACTCTAAGAAGGCTGTTTTGGCTACCATAATGTTTCCTAAATTAACACCTTTCTCCCAGCATTTCCTCTGACTCTGGTCTCATGGAACGCACTGAGTTCCCTACCCCATTCAGGAGTCCCTTTCAATGGCTCTGTCCTCCCTGAAGCTTTAACTGACTCATGTTGCAGCCATCAAAGCCTTTGCCTCTTCTATGTTCTGAAGGCACACATCTGACAGAGTGTATGCTCCAAATAATCTCAGGGTCTGTTTGTTTGTTTGTTGTTTTTTTGTGTGTTTGTTTGTATGTTTCTTATCTCTACAACTAGATTATAAACCAAAGGACAGGATAGTTTCTTTCTTCTTCTATTTTTTCTTTCCAGCATTAACATAAATCTTTATTGATGATGTACAAATAAAATCGATGCAAATGACAGAAAGGAGCCTACTTAGGATGAATTGGTTCACTGTCACTTAAGCAGAGGAAACGGTAAAAATATTTCAATCTAGGCAGCGAGATAAAAAGCAACAAACATGTTTTCAGGACAAGTAGTAATATTCATTCATTCAACTTAAAGCTGAAGACAAACTCGGTTAAATATCAGTATCAATGATACAGTATGATATTCATTATTCAAAACTGGCAGCTGAAAGGACACCTTCGCCATATAAACAAGGTGGAGAAAAGGAATAGTTTACAAGGTGTGTTGCTGCTATACTACAAAGCCACCAAGTTATTCCTGGCTTTGGGGGAACATCCGCTCAGTCAGTTTGGCTGCCAATTTTCCAACTTTTACTTTCACTAGAAAATCATGGTGGCTTTCTATTCCCAGAACCTTATCAGCACACACTTGAAATTCTTTTAAAAAGAAAAAAAGCGAATCCTCACTAAAGTGATTCTGAGCAGACTCATTGTCTTCCCATTTGAAATTGTCATTGATGTTCTCAAAAATTATCAGAAGTTTAAGAATAACCTCTTTGTTCTCCTTCTTATTAAAGAGGGAGCCCAGTGAAGATGGTACCTGAGCCCTGAGCAGTTCTCTAGTCATGGCTGGATTTTCAGCCAGATTCAAAAGGAGTTTCAAAACCTGAAGTTTGGTTTCTTCATTTCCTGCTGAAAATAAACGAAAAAAGTCTGAAATGGAATTGGCAAGCATGTGCTGATACTCATTAGTAACAGTCATATTCGTAAGCAATCTGAGTCCAGCCAGCTGCACACATGAGTTCAATCGAGAAGTGACCGTGTCATCACACACTTGATTCATGTATATCTTAAGCCTGCGCTGATTCTCAGCATTCACACTCAAGTTATTTAGGACAATTAAAGCCTTTTCCTTAACAATGGGATCCCTAGTATTGAGAATCTTTGCAACAATCGGGAGACCACCCAAATCACGAATAATATCTCTGTTAAATGCATAAGCAGCGTTATTACCTAGAGCAATTAAAGCTGCTTCAAGAATATAAGGCTTTTCAGACATCTCAACCAAACAAAGGACTTTTTGTAACTCTTGAGGGGACAAAACAGTATCATCTGAATTAGGAGAAGCCCTTTTCTGGACAGCTCTCCGAGCCCTTGTAGCCCTGGCTCTTGCCCTGGCTCTAGCTCTGGTCCCTGCTTCAGTGCCAATCCGGGCCCAAGGTGGGTACCACACTATACTCTTGCTCTCGTTACTGTCATCATCATCATCAGACCAGTCATTATACCTGGCCCCAGAACAGTCCCCAGCATCATCCACATCAGCAGAACCACTCTCGGCCATTTTCTCCTTGTTCTGCTTTCTTCCTCGGGCCAATCTGTAAATGCAATAGCAGGCTCCAGCCCCAATCACCAGGCCTGCAGTCACCCAGCCTACTTTCCTGGCGTAGCCCATGCAATCGTCCCTGACAACGGCAGGGACCAAGAAATGGAGTAGTCACTCGAAATAGGGGAGGAAGGCTACGGGCCTGAGCGCAGGCCTGTGGAGAATGATCTTCTTCAGTCACTTCAAGGCCACAGTAACTGGTTCTGGAGGTAAACCTAGAAATGGAAGAAGAAAAGAGGGTTTGGCTTTCTCTTCTCTTTGTGTTGCCCCATGCAGACAATTGCACAGAGGAGCAAGAAAGTAGTAATTGAATTCTGAATAGGGAATACAGATTGTTGACAAAAAACCTCTACCTCCCTCATTTCACTCTCTCCCTACATGCCTCTCCACCCCCCCTGCCTCCACCCCTAATCACTCTTGCCTCTAAGCATAAAGTCAGTGGCATCCACAAATTTTGCCAGGCTCTCATCTGTCATAAGTTCCTGTCTATCTCCTTCATTTCACTCTCTCCCTACATGCCTCTCCACCCCCCCTGCCTCCACCCCTAATCACTCCTGTCTCTTATACACATCTAGATGTGTATAAGAGACAGCTTCCTTTCCTGTGAGGTATTGCCACACCCAATAATCTTTCTGATCTGCAGAGATACCAGAAACAGTGAAAAACGAGGCTTGTTGCATGGACTATACATTTTATGCTTTCCTAATTTACCATCTAGATTGTCAGATTTTAGTTAAACCTCACTGTGCCATCATCCATCCAAAACATGCACAGGCTTAGCCCCCTCCCTAGTCTGAAGTGGGTGGATGTAAGGAAACAAAGTAGGATTGAGTGAGCCTGGCCAAACCCAGACTGATTTCTAACCCCTCCCCCATTCCAGGCTGCCCCCACGCCCACACCGACCTCTACTGATCCAGGAAAGTTCCTCCCTTGCTTCAAGCAGTGCCACCTGCTACTGCAGACCTGCAGGATGACAGATCGAAAACATGGACACTAAGTGCTGTTAAGAGAGAAGGATTATGAACAAACTATCTGATAGGTTTCCCTGCTGTCATCCCGCCCCCCGCCCCCACCCCTGCGAGCACATTCACACACACATACACACACACAGCGCACGCCATTTCTCCACAGTTCGGGGAGTGTGAGAAACACATTTAGACTCAAATCTAAACCTAGATTACCTTATCTGGTTTTCCCCCTTTTCTACCCCCGCCGCTCCTAGGGTCCCCAGATGGTCTTACCCTCAAATCGACCTTCACTGATCTGGTTAATTGCCTTCCTCTTCTCTTGCCTGGCGTGGTACCACAACCTACGGAAAGACTGGGCACCCAGGAGAGGCTTGGACCCACTAGACACAGAGCCATGGTAAGGAAGACACGGCCACAGGCAGAAAGACGGGAAACAGCCGCTACAGAGTGCTTGGTGGACGGACCAGTCCCCTGAGACCGAAACTCTTTCCTAATTCGGAGGCCTGGTTGTTAAAGGTTTCCCGCCCGATAACCGGCTCAGGGTTCGGCTGACACATCACATTGCACCCCACCACGTCGGACCCCATGTCCAGTTTTTCCCCGCCGGCACAGTCCTGGTGGACCAGGGGCCAACACCCAGGCCAGAGCTCCCTTTCCGGATTGCGGGCCTCAGCTCACAGCAGATTCCCATCTCCTGATTTCTGGGCTCCAGCCCAAACACCCCTTACTCACTGTTTTGCAGCATTGAAATGGGCTGCGGGCGGGACATATATCTTGGAAAGAGGGCGGCAAGTGGGAGAGACGACGTCGGCGCCCCCGGACCTGCGACGGCCTCCGCCCTCCACCCTCCACCACCCCCACTTTATGGAATATCCCAGGCACTGACCTGCAGGGATCCGGGACAATTTCTTTTCCGCCTCCTTCTTTCCTCGGCTGCAGGCCCGCCCGCCCTCAGGGTAATAGGGAGCTGGTACTCAGACGGGAACAACGACCAGGACAAGAAGGACTTCTGCACACGTCAGCTCTTGGTCACGTGAGAGCGACGTCATCCACCAACTCGGATCCCCACTTTCCCCTCCCACCAGCAGTGCGGCAGAAGAGGACCCGCCCCCCTTCATTCCCTCCCCCATACTAGGCCTTGTTACTCTTTCTTCTTTGCGGCTAATCCCATTTTGCTCTAGTTGTGTTTCCCTTCCTCCAATTACCAAAACAGGACAGCATCCTCCCCTGGGGCTACTGGCCACTTGTACTTTTTTTTTAAATTGACTCTTCCTTCCCTAGACTCCTGGGACAGCAGCTTCTCCCTCTACCTCCCCTCCTCCATTTCCTCTGACATATAGTCCTAGACCTGAAATGAATAAGCCACCAGAAAAGAAAACCTGGAATGAGAGTCTATCTTTTACTTTCTTAATACTTTGTTGGTTGTTTTCACCTTGGCTTCCCCTGCTCACAGCCTGCATTCTATTTATGAGGAGAAAAATAAGAATAGAGGTGGGAGATGAATGTTGGGTGATGGTCCCTAAAAGTCCCACATTTCTCACCATTTCTTACTGGAAAGTGTTACCCGCTTTACTCAAAGGAATTTTAATGTCTTCTGGGGCCTATCACATAACACAGCTGAATGAACATAGCACAACTTGAATGAACTAATCAGCCTGCCTGAGACTATGTAAATTTTCTGACTAAGCAACAGGCTTTGAAGGGCACAAGTTAACCAGGAGGAGGCTTGGGCTCTTCAAAGCCAGAAAAGATTGAGGAGAAATCAAGTGTGTTAGATAAAAAGGTACACACACTGATATGCGAGTGATACACAAAGAACATTATGAAATATACTGGGGTACAAATAGAGGACAAGATGTGCAAAGGAAATAGTATTACAGGAACACAAAGACCAAGGCAAACTTGACTGAACTTGGCATCTAGCAATTAGTGTAAAAACATTGCACTGATTAGCTTACTGAGCACAGTAATTCACTTGCAATTTTAACTTTCAAAGACAGAAAATGGACTAAAGTAATTACATTCTCTCATTGTTTAAGTGAACCAGGTTTGGTTTCAGTTGCTGGTTGTCCAACAAGGCTAACTTAATAGATAGTACAAAAACAAATATCACAATACAAGGTGTAATAAAGCTTTCCTAAACATGAGCTCTTTGGTGAGAACTTTCCTACTAGTTTAGAAACAAGGTTGGTATCAGGTATCAGATATCAGGAGAGGTTTCTGAATCCACAGAAAACACGGGAGTAAATCAAGAGTACAGAGAGTTTAGGAACAAGCTAATCTCTGGGAATACCACTATATACCACTGTAGCTTCTAGAAAGCCCAACTGAGACATGATTTTGAATTTAACAAACTGAGCCAAATCAACTGTATGGCTCTGTATTTAGAGAAAGATCAAGTGCAACAAAGAGACTTTATTCACACACAAAAAGGGCTTGGGAGGAAAATGTTAACTATTCCCATCCAGCACTGTCTAGAAGAGAGGAAGTTCTGGCTAAGGTGAAGGGAACATTTCATCCTTGGCAAAATCATCCCCGTAATGTATAAGAATACTTCAAACTTCCTAAGCTAAAAGTCACTTCTTAAAATGAATGAATGCCCTTGCTCTGATTCTAGGGTCATTAAGCAGTCTTCTGAAGCTGTGACTTCCCAAGCCGGAGCTTGTCTGCAGGGAGAGAATGGACAGATACGACAGGCAAAAAGCTCTTCTACCCCTTGGCTCTTGTACTTCTCAAGGTAAATTAGTCCGTTGTTACTCCTGTTGGAACATAGCTTTCATTGTAGCCTATTTAACAGAAAGAGAATACAGAGAGACTAGCGAGTTTGGCATTCAGATCTTGGTTTATATGTGTATCTCTGAATGAGAGTCTAACACTGGCAGAAGCATTTGCTCTCTGTTTACTGACAAAATCTGGGGTAAATGGTGCAACACTCAAGACAACACCCTGAACTGTATGTGCAACCCTATGGAATCCTGTCAGGGAAGCCAGGTGGCTTTGGTTCCAAGGACAACATAATGCACTGTCGTTTCATATTGTATCTTTCTAATGACCAAAGGTAATGTAGAAATTATGACTCAGGCACGAGGTGGTAGGCAGGTTCCCAGCATCTCAGTGACAGCTAAACAAAGGTTCACTATGCAAAATAATTAAAGCATGATATACATTAGGACTAGGGATGTGGATTAAGTGTCCAATAACACTCATTGCTCTTGCAGAGGACCCAAGTTCAGTTCCCAGAACCCACATGGGGGCGTGGCTCACAATTGCCTATAACTTCAGTTACAGGGATCTGACCCCTCCTTTTTACCTTCACTCCATGTGGTGCTGTACTGACAAACAGGAACACACGCATCACATAAATATAAAGTAAAGTAACAATTTTCAAAATAAATCACCATTTCAAACAATTTACACTTTATACTAAAGGAAGGGAGTGAGTGCATTTCACATTTAACACACTCCATATTTCTGTAGCAAAAAGGTGGGTACTGTGTCCCAAACCTACCAAACAGAAGCTCTCCTGCTAAAATTTCAATCTCAAGCAAGGAGATTAAAAACCCGAAACCAGGTAAACTTATGTGAAACAATCATCTGTCAGTTTCTCCTACCTAGATCCCTGAAAGCTGACCTTGTTCTGTAGCATTTATTTTCTATGTTAACCAGACTTGGATAAGCTGCATGCAATGAGACAACCTTAACTAAGCTACAATACCACATCAGGGAACACAGTATCTAAAGGACTATAGCTTTTCAAATGTCAACCTTCTCTCTTGTCTCCCCCTCCGTAATCCATAGTGTTACCAACCGCTGATCAATTTTTATTTTTGGATACTTTATAAGTCATGTATTATGTGTGGCCACCAAAAGATTTCCTTGGGAAGTGACTTTACAGGCTTTTGTTTGTTTGTTTTCACAGGCTCCGAAAACATTAAACAGACTTGCCTGAGGGCTTAAGCATTTTCCTCTTTCACTTTTAAGATCATATATCAGATGTATGAGTATGTCCTTTAAAAAGTATTTGTGGGTGCATATAACGGAGAACAAAGTGGTTTTAAGTCATAGCCCCTGTACTTGTTGGTAAGAACTATGAATTAAAGTGACAAAGATGTAAAATAACTGAGAAGATCATTGTTCCTGTGGTTTAAGAAGTTTTAGACAGGGAGTGGATTAAAACTAGAAGTTCTTGATAAACTGAGAGAATGGTGCTTTATCTGTGTTTTGTACTGCAATGACCGGATGATATACCAAAGGGGAGAGATATTTTGTAGCAATGAAGGAGGCATGAACCTTTTGACCCTGAAACTTGATAAAATGTGAAAATGAGCTCACATCGCTGAACCAATCACCTGCCTTTATTAAGCTCTGCATATTTCTTAGTTCTTCCTCATGTTTATATTCAAAATGAACAGGAGGAGTCTCTTGTGTAAGTTCATAGTAGCCAAAAGCTAAAAGCACAGTTTAATCTGAATGTTTTGTTCCTAAGTTTTCAGAGACAGAATTCACTTATCTAAGATAATCATAGAAAGACAGCATAAGAGCATGGTGGCAAAATAAATGAAGTAGAGAGAGAGAGAAAATGGAACATGGTATTGGTAAAAGAATCTGCTTGGTAGGAAGACTGGAGAGTAGTGATATGTTCCTGAGTTCTTATATTTGCCAACAAGGCATTATGGACTCCCTGGCTCACCTCCTGCAAGGGCCTCCTCCTCCACACAGAGCCCTTACAGGGAAGGCCTCTTGCTGGCGAGTCAAATTTCAATATTCTAAGAAAGAAGCAGCCTGGGGGGTCTATATTTAGAGTATGACTCCCAGCAGTGAACAGGTGGTGCCTGGGGCCTCACTCTTGCATCAGTCCCTGAGTTCTGAGGGGTTTGTGAGGGTGGCACAGTAAAGTTATTAGGGAAGGCAGGGAGGGAAAAGGCCACTTTCTCCTGGGGACTACTTGAGAGCCTGTATTTTGTTCTTCTGCCTGTGAGAGGGGAAAGAAATCGATGTCACCAGTGTTTTAACAATCTACAGCCATCCACAGACCCTCATCCTCACTGTCACTGGAAAATGCTGAAGACTCATCATATATGATATGGTGATACAGTACATGAATGGCAGAACTGAGGAGACCTCACTAGTCTTATGGTGATATGAAATGTTCACCTGTCAAGTAGAGCTCTCATCAATGGGATAGCAGAGAGATCCCTAATTGCAGGGTGGATCATGGGTTGCATAGTGAAACTACAGTACAGAATTTAAATCCCTTTGAAAAGCAGGTAATCTGTGATGTCACTAATTTGTAAAGTTTATCTAAAACTTGAGTGGTGTCTGAATAAGATGTATCTTTTGGGTAAGACTGAAAGCCATTATTGAACCTTGTACAAGATCTCAATCATCTGACACCTGTGAGTTCACTCAGGAGAAAGAAAGGGGCAAATAAATGGCTCACACATCTAAAATGGTCAAAACCTGAACATTGACCTCACTGCTGATTCATTTACGTTTCGTCGATTGTATTGAAAGCATGCTGAGTTTGTTTGTAAGGATATGTTTTAAAACTGTTAGGTGTTATTTTAAAGCTGTTATTTAAAAGAAAATATTTTTGATGTTGTACTGATTAACTTTGCCAAATCAGTGAGATCTTGCTATTCAGTGGAAAATCTTAATTTTCTTTTTTACATACAATTTAAAAGATTGGAATTTCTTTATCTATCCAAGTAGAAATAGCTTCATTTTGTCTCATGATTACAAAATAATAGTCTATCAAATAGGAGAGATGAAATAAAACATAAATGGACCAAAAGTGTTAATACAAATTCCACTCACATCTGGGATTCCTTTTCTGCTCCCTCTCCACAACTTTGATACTGAGACTGAAAATAGAGACGGATAGAAATTAAAGAAAGGGATGCAGGAGTTTGAAAGCCAACGAAAGAATCAGACAGTTCCCCCAAGAAGAAAGTGTGAATACACGGTAATTCGAGAAAGCCAAATTCAAACACAAGAAACGGTAACTTCTGGTTTCTGGTATTGTTGTAGAGAAAAAGACTAACAGGGCCCCAAGTATTGGGGGAGGTACGGAGCCTACTGGCGCCTGCCGCACTGCTTGTGGGAGTGGAAACTGGGGGCTAGAGCTCACTGGTGACGTGGCTGTCACGTGACGAAGAGCCGCCTAGAGCCGAAGTCCTGTTAGTCGCCTCCGACTGGGTACCAACCCCCTATTACTCTGCAGGAGCGTGAAGGAGAAGGAAACTCGCTGGGACAGTACAGGTCGGTGGAAGCTGCTTGGAAGGTGATGGGGGCGGGAGAGGGCCAAGAGCATAGAGCATTCAAGTTCCGCAGATAAGGGCTATGTCCCTTTCTCACCTACTTTTTAAATACCTATCCCCCGACCCACATCCCACCCTGGGTTCTTTTAATAGGGAGAAGTGGCGGACTTCAGGTTGGGGTGAGAGAGGTGAACGGCGGTTGCACAAAATCCAAGCAAAGAAAGGATCCACAATCCGGTCACCGTGTCCTGGGTGCTGGTCTGTCCACCAAGCACTCC
>LZPO01116966.1:372918-384441 GCA_001675575.1 Neotoma lepida
TGGAACCTTGCTGCAGGTTTGAAGGTGGTATTCATCCCTAACCTAAGGAGGGGATGGGATTGAGGGGGCTGGGATCTTTGCGGGCCAGGTCCTAGTCGCCCTCTCCTGGCCCCTTCTTTCTCCACACCCCCTCCCATTTCGGTGCAGGGAAAGGGGTGTGGCGGCCTTTGCTGGGGAAATGGCGGACGAGGAGGGGGCAGGGAGGCCCTCGTTAGCAAAGTCAGGAGGGTGTGAGAAATTGTTTTTACTCAAAAATCCCAAATTCAGAAAAGCACCTATCGGTGTAGTTAGATCTGTCCAACTACACTTTCAGTTCTCCATTGCTGTCTTACATGGCTTTTCGACTGTCCTTTTGCTAGGCTCGGTCCATCTCTCACCGTGGAGGGACTACAGCAGAAGACACCAGAAGAAAAAGGAATTCACTTGATGTTTAAGAGGTTGGTTAGAAAACAGGCTATGTTTGGGGGTGGATAGGAGGAGGAGAGAGAGTAGGTGGGTGTAAAGGAGACTGCATAAGGTTAGCTGTCCCTGTCACCTGCCTACCTGTCACATCACTGTCTCCTCTCCTGTCTATCTCTGAAAACCCTGGAAGCGTAGAAGTAGATCCTAAGGGGAGATACGGGAGGACACAGAAGAACAATGAAATCATTCCCTAAGAATCCGACTTTCTCAACAAGAATTCGAACTCATCAGTCTGGACAGATACGAACCCAGTCACAGTTCAGAGCCCTAATGTTATTTTTCTCACCCTTAGAGTCGTCAAAAGAATCACAGAAACCTAGGAGAGGCTGAAGATTACTAGCCTGCACCATTATTCACACAACCACTGAGAGTTCTCTTCAATCGGGTGAAGAAAGGCCCTCTCCTTTCTGACCAAAAGGCTCGCACCCATATAAGTATGGGTCGGGCCCGGGAAATGGGTTGGATGGCAGCAGGACTGATGATAGGGGCTGGTGCCTGCTATTGCATGTACAAACTGACTGTGGGAAGACATGGAGGAAACAAATTGGAGGATGAGGAGGAAGATGAATGGGATGATGAGCAGGATCTGAATGAAGAGGAGGCAGACATTTGGTTTGATTTCACAACAATGGCTCGGCCCTGGAGTGAGGATAGGGACTGGGATGAACCTGGGGCCCCAGGTGGGACTGAGGACAGACATTCAGGTGGGGGAAAGGCAAACAGAGCACACCCAACAAAGCAGCGACCATTCCCTTATGAACATAAAAATACGTGGGGTGCTCAAAGCTTTAAATCTTTCAATTGTGCTCTTGACCTGACCAAGTGTGCTTCCATTCAAGGAAAAAAGATGTTCACTGAGCCCACAAATGCTGGCTTTTCCTTTAGCCACAATGTCAAGAGGCATTTGGCCAGCCTCTCAGTGGTTGGCAACGGGATCCCCACCCCCGAGCCCACTGTGAGAGAAAAGGCATTGTGTGTCCCAGAAAACCCCAACACCAGTGTTGGAAATCAGGGCCAGATTAAGATGTACATCGATGAAGTGTGTCGAGAGACAGTGTTACGTTGCTGCAAAGTCATTTCTGCAGCAGGCCGGATTAAATCTGCTAATAAGCGTGACAGTTATTAATAAGATGCTTGCCAAGGCGGTTTCAGACCCGAAGTTTCCTTTGATATCCGAGGGAAGTGGATGTGTAAAGGTTGAGGGTTTGGAAGCGCTGATGGGTTTGTCTGAAAAGCCAGTGTTGGCGGGGAAGTGCTGGCTGCCCCAATGCTGTTCTCATTCATGCTCCTCTTTATCAGAAGTGGGAGCAGAGAGATGCCCTTGGAAGCCCTCTCCCCATAAGTGGCTGTCTCGAGCAGAAGGAGACTGAATCCACCCAGAGCCCGCGCAGCTTACTGAGGGCAAAGAAGCTGCAGTGGGTGCAAGCAAGGATGCAGCCTTAGCCAGTCAGCTCCTCCTTGGGCGAAAGTTCCAATCGCTAAATGGAGGGCCACACTCTGCTTGGCCAGGCAGGGCTCCCCAGAGCGGCAGGCAACTTCTGGGTTTTGTAGTCTGCAGGTAAAGCGCATTGTCAATTGCTCCCTTGCAGCCTTCCTCCTGCGGTAAAGGGTAAAGGGATCACCACTGGCTGCTAGCTGCAGATAACGAACAACATCAAATCACAGCATCACGAGTGCTGGCGTTGCCTGTGGTGATCTCCCTACCTAAGCGGGGACCACTTAGCAGAAGTGACACCCACATGGGAGCTTGTGCCCAACTTGCGTCTGCTGCCGCTGCTTAGGTTGAAGTAGTTCCCCTTCCTCTATTCTACACTAGCTGATGGATGGCTAGCATGTTAATCAAAGAAATACACGCCCCTCCTGTCCATTGTACCGACTGACCCTCTGCCGCCCAAGCCCCCACCTGTGTGTATCGTCAATAAACGTGTGCTTTGATTGGTAAGAAAATGAAAAGGGGGCACGGGCCTCGTCTTTGAGTTTGCAGTCCACACAAACAGGGAGACAGAATGTCAACAAACGGAGGCAGAAGACACCATAGAGTTCAGCTGTCTGGGGCCCCTGCTCCCTGACAGGTGCACTCATTCACCAGAGCTCCCAGGAGGCAGAGGCAGAAAAGGACTGCTGTACTCAGGATGAAGAGGCTTCAAGAGAGGGGCACAGGGGAGGGGTGAGGGCGGGGGTAGAGTTAAGGTGTGTGTAGGGAAGTAGAGAAGACAACACCCTTGAAGCAGGCTCCCCGGGGGCCCTGAGTACAGGAAGCCCTTAAGCAAGAGGTCTTCTTGACTGGCTTCCTTGGGCTGAAGGCCCCAGCCCATGGCATTTCTCTGTGCATCCCGCAGTGGCTCTGTCACCCACCTCTGCCCATCTGGTGGAGGATTCTCCCAGGAGGGATGACCACTTGGCTGGCCCCTGCTAGGTCCATGTCTATCTGTCCCCTTAAGATGCTGTCAAAACCACTTCTGCCTCCCTCACTTCCTGGGGATCCTAAGCACTGCTTCCTGGCAGNGTGAAAGGGTTGGCAGCTGCTCCACCTTTGGGGAACCTCCTTTCTTCCCTAGCCTTTCCTAGAGGTGGAGCATCCAGGAACTCTCCACGAGCATAGTGGGGAAGATGCTATCACTGCATCTTCATGACTGGTCTGCAGAGATCCACACAGCCGTGCTCTGTCTCTGAGATCCACATACCCCTGCAAGGAAGAGGAGGAGGCCCCTGTGCACTAAACCATGCGTCCAGGCCTGCCCAATTCTCTCTCTCTCTCTCTCTCTCTCTCTCTCTCTCTCTCTCTCTCTCTCTCTCTCTCTCTCTCTCTCTCTCTCTCTCTCTCTCTCTCTCTCTCTCTCTCTCTCCCAACTCCCCTTAGCTCCTGCCTCACCCAGGCTAGCTTCTCTGCATGGTTGCCATGGATGAGGCAGCAGACACCTTCCCAAAGCCATGGCAAAGCAGGAGGCATACATGCTCCCCTTGTGAGTGCTCCCCTTGTGAGTGCTCCCCTTGTGAAGCCATGCTGCTGCTGCTGCAGGACAGGTGTCATGTATTGGTCGATGTCCCTGGGGTGCTGTTCTGGGTCACTGTGTCTTGTGCACCAGTGGTCTGTGTGCACAGTGCCCTGCCTTCAGCTCTCCTCAGTGTATCTTTCCAGAGCTTTCATTTCCTCTTCTGCCTCCATGCACCATTTGAGTTCCAAATCTCCTGTTTGTACCCTGTTCTCCGCAGCATTCCGTGGTGGCCAGTACTCTGGGGTGCCTGCCAAGCCCCTGGACCAACTCTGGGAAGTTGTCCAACCAGGAGTGGATACTGACCATCTCCAAGATCCTGGGAAACTGGATGAGGCCAGTGGCCTGTGATTATTGCCACACCACACAGCCATCACAGTTCGTGTCTCAGGCTGCCTTGGCTGGCTGAGAGACCCTGTGTTGTTTTCTCAAGAGCTGCTGGTGGAGACCTCCTCAGCAGGTGGCTCCCCCGGCAGCCCCTTTGAGCCCAGTGATTCACGTTTAGGCTGGGTGATGTACATTGAAGGAGGATTTTGTGCACACACCTGCATCCTCTTGTCCTGGTCCAGTGTGCCTTGCCAGTGCTGTGTTCAGCGACAGCTCATTGCTAGCTAGGCCTCTTTAACCTCAGTACAGAGGCAAGGCAGAGGCTCCTGTCCTTGCTGGAACTTCTGGCCCCAATTAGCATGCNCCTCCCTACTCCTCTGCACATCCCAGAACTCCAAGTTCCCGGTCGGTCGTGTGCTGCGGTCCAGAGTCTCCCAAGCACTTGAGGACTGAACATTGCAGCTGTCTCCTAACTCGGGGAGGGCTTCCGAGGCTCCTAGCACACCTCCTGAGCAGCTGTGCCCCAGGAAAGCCACCTGCCACCAAAGCTGCTCCAGCACAGACATGGTCCTGGCCCAGGTCGCCCCCTGCTGTTCATTTGCTAGTAGTGCCCTGCTGGAAACGTTGCTTGGGTGTGGAAGCAGAGCTCTCTCTTGTGTGGCCCTCATTGCTTGACTGTTCTTCCTGTGGAGCCTAAGCAGGAAGCCAGTTCTAGGGGCGGGAGTGGGCTTCTGGTTCAGGAGGCGTATGAAGGGAGTTGTGAAACACGACCCCTGGGACCCCATCCTGTTGGGCACAGACAACGCAAGATCAAAATAGCTCTGGATCACAAAATGTACCTGTCTGCTGCTGGGCTCTCCCACCACCAACACTGATCTAGGTCAACCATGCTGCCTTTGCAGACCCAGGCCAACAGAGCTGTACCCTGCCTGGCCTGAGCTGTCTCCTCTGTCATGTGAATCTGCTGCAGTCTGCCTTCCAGTTCCTGAAAGAGCCCTGGGTTTGGTGCTGCTTCTCCTGAGCACCTTCGTGTGTGGTGCCGAGGGCACTGTTTCTCCATACTCATTCTGGAGCCCTCCCTGCCACCTGTTGGTCCTGGTGATTGTGTACTTTGAGGCCCCTACACTCCATTCTCTGGATTGAAGCTTCCCTGTTGGTTATTCCACTCTGGAACCATTCACCCCGACTTAACCCCTTTGTGTCACAATTAGAGCAGTTTGGACTCCACAGCCCTCAAATTTCAATGCTTCTTATGGAAAAGTCCTGCCATCACCATATCTATCCCTGTCCATTAACACTGTCTGATTAAAAGACACTGGTAGGGTCTGCAGCAGTCAGCTGTGTGTACTTGCTCCTGCTTTCCTTGTGGTGACGTGTTGGTGGGGAGGGTTTCTTTTGTGAATGTTTACAAGCTTCTACCCTGAAGCCTTTCAGGACCTACTCCAGCCTCTGCTGAGCCTATTGAGAACCCCACTGCTACTGATCTTAGCAACGTAACCAACCATATTTGGCTGATAGGTTTGAGGTTCAGGAAGACACTGAATCAGAGTCCCACACAGCCCTGCAGAACATGACTCTTCCCCTCTGTGCCAGATGTGGCATTTGTCATTTACAATCTGCTATTCTCCAGTTATCTTTGCTCCAGTCCTGGGGCTTCATTTTCCTTGAATGAGTCTGTTTTCAGGATTTTTTTTTTTTTTTTGGCGGGGTAGTAGTGGTTGTGGATCTCTTTTGACAGTCTTTGATTACAGAATGTGCCCCCTTAATACTTTTGTCAGCTATCTTGTGCCCTCTTATTTCAAGTTTTGACTTACAGATCTGCTAAGAAGTGTACTGTTAGGCAGGGCGGTCATGAAGCACGCCTTTACACCAAGGAGGTAGAGGCAGGCAGGTCTCTGTGAGTTATCGGACAGCCAGAACAATGTAGAGAGACTCTGTCTCAAAAGGCAAGAGAAAACAAACAAACAAAAGCAAAAAAGAAGTGTACTGTTCAGCAAGATGGGCTATAGTAATGTGACATGTCTTCTTCTCCTGCATGGACAGTTGAGGGGCCTGCCATCACTGGTTCAATAGTCCATTCCGAGCCTATGTAGCATCTTTATCCACCTAACCCAGCATTTGTCTGTGGCTTCCTGACACTGAATCCCTCTGAGACACACTCCTTTCTCCTAGGCTACTCTAATTGGCTTGAGGAGCCTCCGCTTCCTGGGTGGCCCAGTGCAGGTGGTATGTGTTTTGGTGAGGAGGGTTCCTTTAAGTGCGTGGGAACAGGCCTCTGCCTAGCTACTCTCTCAGGTATATTGCAGCCTCTGGGAAGAGCTTAGGAAGCCTCATTCTGGTGACTTTAACATTGTGGGAAATCAGGCACTGATCTCTTTCCTCTGCCAAAGTCTTGTGTCTTTGAGACATATTAAGTTTCAGAGTACTGTGCTCTGCTGCCATCATAAACATCATATATGCCATATTATAGTCGAGTCTATGCAATTATACATTTTCTAATGTAGTGTCAAATATCTATAAATATCCCCCCAAATAGCACATAGAATTTTCGTATGCTGTATTTTGAAACAGCAAAGGTAAATTTTGCCAAGATCCTTTCCTTTTAAATTTAAAGGAATACTTATGGATTCCTTTCCCATTCAAAAATAAATTTACTAAACAACAATTATTCTTGGTTGATATAAAAGGTATTTATGTAACATTATTCTGTAGTCAGGTTTTTTCGGTAAACCCATCATTTTTACTATTTTGCCTCTTTATTCTTTCTGACTTCCTATGTAGATAAACGTAGTTTACAAATTATGGCAGGTTTATCTCTTGCTATCCAATAGTTCATACATAGTTCATTCCCTTTGCTTATCTCTTTGCACTGTCAAGGACCTCCAGAACAAAGGCATTGACGATACAGTGCATATTTGTCTTCTTTCTGATCTCATCGGGCTCTGCTTCAGTGAAAGGTTGGTGTCTACTGGAGGTTTTTGAATAAGTAATATGTCATGTATTTATGTAATCGAATTTATAAAACAGTAAAAAGTAAGTGTCCTAGATCTCTGTATCGGTCTAGACAATTCTCCAGTACCTAATGTTGAGTGAAATACTCAATTTGCAGAAAGATGCAGCAAAATGACACTTATATAATTTTAAATATCTGAAATAATACTATATATTATTTTGGATACATATATTTCTAGAAAAATTTAAAATGACCTACTGAAAGTTGTGCATCAATTTTACAATAACATTTGTGTCTGGGAGGAAATGTCAGAAAATGTGACCCTAGAAATGCAAGCAGCTCAATTTTATTAATTATTCTTAGAGATTATAATGAAATATTACAGTATATTAATGTTTGTTGTTAATTATGTTTGGTTTATACTTAGATCATCACAACTTTTCTCTGTTCTCTTTTTTTAATAAAAAGAAAAATATATTGTGTACCTAATACAACAAAAAAATGAGTGCCCTTGCCTAACCATTTCCTCAAGAAATTTTAGAAAAATTGACATTGAAACATGACCCTAAAAGCTTCTCTTACAAATCAGATTGGCATCAGACTTCTTATTCATAACACTGATTGTGAAATGTTAGTGCACGATTACTTCTAAATCCTTAAGGATATGCCTTCTTCTAGTCGGCTATCCCTACAAATGCTTTATGTTAATGGCTCCCAGTGAGACATGCCTCGATCCTTACTACTTCTTAGTTCGCTTCCATTTGGACTTGGGCTGAAGTGTGTGACTTGTGTTGATCAGTTTAAACTTTGGCAAACATATCCCAAGAAGCAACTTGAATAGTACATTTTGAGTGAGGCAATCACCCTTCCTCCTCTGAAACCATCGTGTGTGGAGCTGCCCAAGGTAAGTCTGTGGCTGCTGTAGAACAGAGTTGAACTATTCTAACTGAAAACACAAAGACGGAGTTGCCAGATAAAATAAGGGACTTCCAGTTAAATTTAAATTTCAGTTGAACATCAGATAAATTTGTGTGTGTGTGTGTGTGTGTGTGTGTGTGTGTGTGTGTCTTTGTGTATCACAGATGTATGGAATATACTTCAACTTAAAATATTAATTGTTCATCTGGAAATGAATTTTAACTAAGCACCCTTTATTTCCACTTGATAGCTACAACCCTAGCTATAGGAAACTAGCCCCTGTCTGATCTGCCAGCTGACTCTAGCCATGTTAAGTGACTTCAGGAAACAACAGCAGAACTAACAATGGAAGCCTAGCACAAATTACTGATCCATACACTGAAAAGCCATTAGGGTGACTGTTGAAAGCCACTGAGTTTTGGAGTGGTTCTTATGTACCAATAGATAACAGATACACCAAGCAAAATTGTGTTTGCTCCCAAAGTGCAGCTAAGTGAGGCAGAGAGGATTTGATGGAACATAAAAGAAAACAATCTATTGAATCTTGAGTGTGAGAACAGTTTTTCTAAGTGTCATAATACCCTTGACCTTGGAGCTTAGAATATTTCCAAGCCGTACTAAAACAAAAGCTAACCTCATGTGCCCATAGGATCTGACCACTTCACATAGGATGGAGCAGGCTTGAAAAACTCACAACTTACTCACAGAGATATAGGTAAATAGCCCTAGGGTAAAATGAATTCACAAATCTCTGTGGCTGGTTTATGCATTGTACTTGGCTTGGCCATAGCAAAAGACAGTAGAAAAATAGAACAGAGCTACATGGCTCCCAGGACAGTCTGAAGTGACTGAGTGGACATGAAGATAATCCCCCCACAACTCAGGAAAGACTTAGGTTCTATTTGTTGGATTTCATGAATGACTATGATTAAACTAAAATAATAGTAGCAGATCGTGTCTTTGTCAAACTGACATCTTCAGGAGTCTTAAAATCAAAGAGATCTTACCCTTCTGTACCCTACTGATGGAACTAAAGCATCGAGCTTTCATTTTTACATACATCTGCATGCAGCTAAGTTCCAGTTGACTTTTTTATTGTGATCTAAAAGAAACAAGCTTTCTACCCTTCTAGATGCTGAAAATCATGGAAGTTATTTAGATGGATATAAATGCAACTCATTCCCGAACCATGTAATCCTAGAACTGGAACCATTTTACATAGTTTTAGAAAACAATTTCCAAATCCCTTGAGGGGATGGTAGTTCACACAGGCATGAGATTTAATGAGTGGAGGCCGGATGCAATATGAGATGCAGAATATTATAAGTGGCAAAAGAAAGAGCACCCACAGCAGAATGTTCATCACTGTTCCATGAGGTACAAAAGGAATAAATATTGCTGTAAGTTTATTAAGTAAAATAAAATTGTTTATACGTTAAAGTTCAATTTAACTATCATACTTATTTTAACCGACTACTTCTTTTGCCTGAGAAAAGTGTAATAAAAGTTACCTCTGTCTTGCTCACTACTGAATGCCAAATTCTTTGAGTAGTGCTCAAAAATATTCGTTAATGGCAAAGAGGTCCAAAGACCCAAGACCCAAAGAGTCCAACAACGGAAATCACTCTGTCAAGAGAGAGGAAGGTAAAAACAAGCTGATTTGGCTATTCTGATAACTGATAGTCAATTTTAAACTAAAATTAATCAGAAGAGATGATGAAGGCCACTACATATTAACAAAGGGAACAATTCATTAAGAAGTTATAACAGGGGCTGAGAGAGATGGCTCAGTGGTTAAAAGCATGCACTGCTTTTGTAGAGGACCTGAGTTCAATTCCTAACACCCATGTTAGGAGTCTCATGGCTTCCTGTAACTCTAGCCAAAGGGAGAAAGGCCTTTTCTGGCCTCGGAGCATACCTGTATTCATTCACATTTACCCATCCCCCAACACACACCCTCATGAGCATAATTAAACTAAAAATTTCTCTTTTAAAATATTCTAACAATTGTAATATATATGCACCAAATTTTGAGGATCATAACTTTACCATAGTGAAAAAATAGCCTACAGAATACAACCATGTATCAGACAGGAATTTTACATATAGACATACTTGTACATCCATGTTTATTGCACTATTCATTCACAGTGGTTAAGGAATGGACACAGGGATGATAAGATTGCTCACTGGCACTTGCTACCAAGCATGATTACCTTAGTTCAACCCACAAGACTCACTAAGTGGAAGGACAGAATCAACTCCCACAAGTTGTTCTCTGACTGAAACATGAATGTTGTAGCACACACACATATGCTCAAAAAAATCACTTTTAAATTTTCAAAAAAGGAATGGTACTATCCTAAATTTCCATCAACAGGTGAATGAATGAAGAAAATGTGGTACATATACAAAACTGAGTTTATTCAGTGCACTGGTTAGTTTTTAGGTCAACTTGACACAGACAGGAGTCATTTGGGAAGATGTAACCTCAATTAAGAAAATCCCCCCACCAGATTGGTCTGTGGGCCAGCCTGTGGTGCATTTTATTGATTGATGATTTGTGTGGGAGGGCCCAGCTCACTGTGGGAGGTGCCACCCCTGGGCTGGTGGGCCCGGATGTTATAAGAAAGCAGGCTGAGCAAGCATGAAGAACACTCCTCCTTGGCCTCTGCATTAGCTCCTGCCTCTTGGTTCCTACCTGCTTGGGTTCCTGCTCAGACTCCCTCATTGATAAACTGGGATGTGGAACTGTAAGCTGAAATTTCCTCTTAAAATTACTTGTGACCATAGTGTTTTAACACAGCAAAACAAAAATCACAGAAACTCTAAGATATTCAGCCATAAAGGAAAATAAAATCATGGCATTTGCAGAAAAATTAGGCTAAGCCAAATAAGCCAGGCTCAGAAAGACAGACACCATGTTTTTTCTCTCATATGCAAAATGTATATTTAAGTGTGTATTTGTGTCTGTCTGTGGATGTTGCTGTTTACTTATGAAAACCGAAAGGAGACCACAAGAAACGAGTAAGTAACCTTAAGAGGGAAGGGGCAAAAGAAGATAATGGGATATATTTGTCATGAAAGCAAAAGGGGAGACTACTTTGAAGGAGTAGGAGACCAGCCTGACAGGGAAGAGGGCATGAAAGTAGGCAGTGCGGGAGGGGACGAATAAGAATAACGTATCATTATGAAATACATGACTTTGCATGCTAACTCAAAAAATAAATTAAATGGCTAAAAAGACGTGTCAATTGTATGATTAAACAAAAATAATAACACAACCATCAAGGATAGCAGAGAGGATGAATGGTGATGGTACAAATAAAAAGAGTATATATCACTTTTATATTAGGTCATTATTGATATAAGTGGGATTTTGGCATTTTTTAAGGGTACTCTCAATAATAGGGCACACGACTTCCAAACTATTAACAGTTCTGAATATAGGGAGATGGCTCAGTGGATAAAGCACTTGCCATGCAAGCAGAAGTGCCGGAGTTCTGATGCCTAGGATCCATGTGAAAGTGAGACAGGCATGGTAACTGCCTATAATCTCAGCTTTCAAGAATCAGAGACAGGGGATTCCCAGGACAAGCTAGAGTAGCCAGAATTGGCAGTCTCTGGGTTCAGCAAGAGACTCTGCCTCAATCAGTAAAGTGAAAGATAATCAAATAAGACACCCAATATCAGGCTTGCACATGTACAAACATGTACTTGAACACACACATGCACCTACACACATGTTGCACACTACACACACACACACACACACACACAAAACCCCCATAAGTATTAACTTTTAGCACCAGTGACTGTCCTATTTATTACAGCATCTCTAGTTTATACCCACAAGAAGTCAGGAGCACC
>LZPO01116966.1:412146-427543 GCA_001675575.1 Neotoma lepida
ATCTCTCTTGCTCCTTCTTCTTCTCCTCCCAGATTTCTTCTTCTATTTATTCTCTCTGCCTGCCAGCCACACCTATCCTTTTTCCTGCCTCACTGTTGGCTATTCAGCTCCTTAATACCATCAGGTGTTTTAGACAGGCACAGTAACATAGCTTCACAGAGTTAAACAAATGCAACACAAAGGAATGCAACACATGTTTGCATATTAAACAGATGTTCCACAGCATAAACAAATGGAGCACACCTTAAAATAATATTCTACAACAAACTGTGAGTGAAATAAACCCTTTTTTCTCCAACTTGCTTTTGGTCATGATGTTTCATCCCAAAGCAATACAAACCCTAAGACGATTGCTATTAAACATAATTGATGGGCTGTTTGCAGTGTTGGTAGTTCACTATCATTTTTTTCTTTACAACTGTAAGAGGAATTGCTCTGTTACATTCCAGCATAAAATTTTTCATGTAAGAAACCCAATTATAATCTACTTGCTATTTTTTTAAGTTGTACTTTTTCTCTCTCTGAGAGCTTATAGGATTTTATATTTTGGGGAACCTAAGGAATTCCACTGGGATGTGTCTTAACCAACCTTTTTATTTGTGCTTTTGAGATTTCCTTATTCAACATTTGGTAGTTGGTTTAGATCTAGGAGAACAAGATCTTGAAAGAATTCTTTTGGACTCTCTCTTCAAAGTCTTACAAGCTTTGGACAGATACTGAATTGCCTGGAACTAAGACCCGTGTCATTCAACTTTTCCAATGTTTATCCTTTCAATTTAGGAAGAATTCTGTGATTAAATGTCTCAAGTAACTAAGTTTATTTTCAGTCATGGACAGGGGAGGGAGGGTAGCCCTTCTAGTGAAGTTTTTAATTAAATCATATTTTAAATAGACAAAACAATTTTAAATGTTCAGTTTCTTGTTTTAGAACAGTCTGTTGTTGCTCTGTTTGCTCTTAAGCTTCTCAGAAAACAGAAATTAGAAGCTTCCAGATTAATGAGATGGCTTAGAAGGTACAGGCCTTGCTTCACAAGCAAGCCTGGTGACCTGAGTTCAACCCCAGAACTAATGTAAAGGTGGAGGGCGAGAATTGACTCTATAGAGTTGTCCTCTGACCTCTACATGTGTGTCGTGGCATGTGCACACTGAGTCACATATAATACACACACAGTGATAATAATAATTGTAATAAGTATTATTATTTTAAAAGAAATGACCAGTTTCTTAAAATTCTCTTACATTTTCTGAAAGAGAACAACTATGACATCTAGCACCTTCAAACACAATCAATGACATCAAGACTCTGTACAATTTCACCTCCAGCTGAGATGAATACATGAACATGTATTCACAAATGGAATAAAGCTTTAATCTCAAATAACTTTCAATGGTAACTATCTTCTAAAAACTTAAGTATGAAAGGCATTTTAATATAATATTTGTATTAATCCTTTGAGTGTTTATGCATGCATATAATATATATTCACAACCCTCACTCCTTCATCACTACTTCTAGAACTTCCCCCTTCCAATCTCATGTCCTCTTTTACTTTTTATAAATAATTCATTGAGTCCAAATTTCGCTGCCCATATTCCCCTGGGTATGGCCACATCCTCTAGAGCATGGTCATCTGAGAAGAGGCCACACCCTTAAAGAAAAAGGACTCTCCTTTCCCTAACAGTTGTCAACTGTCAGTAGGTCCTCTGCTAGTATTGGGGGCTCATGAGCACCTCCCCCCTCCATGCTGGAATGTTGAGTGGCTTGAGTTTGTGTTAGGTTTTATGTAGTCACCCATAGCTGTTGTGAATTCATAAATGCACTACTCCTGTCATGTCCAGAAGACACTGCTTCACTCCGGTCCTACCCAATCTCTAGGTCGTATAATCTTTTCATCCCTCTTCTATGATAGTCTCTGAGTCTCAGAGGAAGGGGATGTAATATAGATATCCCAACTGTGGCTGAGCAGTCCATGGATACTTATTCTTTGCACTTAGGTCAGTAGTGAGTTTTTGTGTTAATCATTGTCCACCACACAAAGAAACTTCTCTGACGATATCTGAGAGCTTCACTAATCTATGGGCATAGAGATACAAATTGAGAGGACAGTTTGATACTATGTCCATTTAGCAATGTCCATTTAGGGTAGTAGGTTCACCCTGGGGATTTGTGGCCATGGGTTCCTGGCTAGGCTTACACTGCCAGACATGAGTTTTCTCCTATCGAGCAGGCCTTAAATCCAATCAGAAAGCAGTTGGTTATCCTCATAACATTCGTGCCACAACTGAACTCATGGGCATGTCTTGTCACACTGGTTATTACTGTAGCAGAAGTGATTTACACCTGGTAAGATTAATGATGACATTTTTCTCCCAGCAGCTTGTACAGCACCTTCATGTACTATGAAAACTAACCAACAGTGAAGAAGCTTCCTAGTCAGTACCAACTTGATTTTTCCAGGTCCCATGACCAAAGTATGTGCTATCTTCACAATAGGGTTTTACCATCAAGTTCTGGTTGGCAGTCAGGAACAATTTAAATGGCCTGTACTGTTTGAGGGCTCTCTGAGACACTCTTGACTAAAACTGGGGGGGGGGTAACATCCCACACTTGGGCACTGAGCTTTTTATTTGGCATCCTATAACTTCTGGGAGGAGCATTATCCCCTGTGTAGGGTGATTCCAATTAAACTCATATCTATGAAAAAATACGTGAAACATAAAATAGTAGGTTTTTATAGTGTGGAAGAGGAAGTAGGGAGAAGAATAAATAACACTATGGATGTTTGAAGAAGCCATGTGGAGGAAATTTTATCAGGCGTTTGTAGATGCTCTTTGAACCTATTTCTACACTGAAAATTTTGCTGGACTACAACTCTCCTTCACTTTCCTTCTCTCAAGGATGAAAAATACATCAACATACATACCTCAGAGACACTTGCACATCCATGTTTATTGCTGCACTCATTGACATAAGCAGTGCATGGAACCAGTATAGATGCTCATCAACAGATGACTAGATAAGTAAAATGTGGTACGTGTACACAATGGAATTTATGTAACCTTACAAAATCAAATCATGCTGTTTGCAGAAAAGTGGATGGAAATGGAAATTACATTAGTCAAAGTAACCAAGATTCAAAAAGACAACTACTATATTTTCTTTTATATGATGAACTGAGATTTTAAATTGTATGTGAAGAGGTCATGATAGGGGATAATGAAGAGGATGAAGGAGTCTTGAGGGAAATGGGAAATAGAGACGGTAATAGAATACTTGTGATAAGAAAGGAGAAAAGACAGGGCTGGAGAGATGGCACAAAGGTTAAGAGCAATGACTGCTCTTCCAGAGGACACAGGTTCAATCTCCAGCACCCACATGGCAGTTCACAACTGTCTGTAACTCAGTTCCAGGGGATCTGACACCCTCACACTAGTGCATGTAAAATTAAATAAATTTTAAAAGAAGAAAGGAGAAAAAAGGGTTATCTAGAGGAAGGAAGGGAACCATACGGAGAGGGACAGGGAGAATGGGGAAGGGTGGGAGAGGGAAACAAATGAGAAACAAGTACAATGATACATATGTGTGACGATGTCATGATGACACCCATTGCTTTATATACTAACCTGAAAAAACAATTTAAAAGAAGTGAAAGAGACCCAATTTTGGCCTCACAATTGACAAAATTTTAATTTCATATAATTTAAGTAACAGTATTGTGTTTATCATCAAGTAATTAAAATAATAAATAATTTCAAAAAGAAGTAAACTCAAAAGCACATAATTGAACATATTCAGCCATAAGCAAGATCCCAAATGCAGTTTTGTAGTGAAGAATATTATGGTAGGAAGGGTCAAGTGTTACTAGAATTGCTTCTCTTTAAGAAAATAGAAAACCAGGATCAGGCATGGTGGCACACATGCTTGGAAGCAGAAGCGGACCTACCTCTGTGAGTTTGGGGCCAGCCTGGTCTACATAGGAAGTTCCAAGATAGCCAGGTCTACATACTGAGACTGTCTCCAAAAGAAGATAGAGAGAAAAAGTGAAAGGAAGAGAGGAAGGAAGGGAGGGAGGGAGGGAAGAAGGAAGGAAGTAAACAAGCAAAGAAGGAAGGAAATAGGAAAACAAAATCAGTATCACATTTATAGAGGGGTCATAGATATTAGTGCCACCATCAAAGATGTGATGAGTGGGTAGTTGTTCCCCACACATGTCCCACTTAACTTACCTGTAGAGTCTTTCTCTGTCCCACCAGGCAGCTCCCAAATAATGACATGGAGACTTCTTATTAATTATGGAAGCTTGGCCTATAGCTTAGGCTTGTTCTTCACTAACTCTTATAACTTAAATTAACCCATTTGTATTAATCTGCATTTTGTCTTGTGGCTTTTTACCTCTCTTCCATCTTGCATCTCATGTTTCCCCTCAGTGCTCCTGGCATCTCCCATGCACCTAGATTCCTCCTCCTCTTCCTTTTTCTCCCTGGAAATCCCGCCTATACCTCCTGCCTAGCTATTGGCTGTTCAGCTTTTTATTAAATCTATCACAGTAAATACATCTTCACAGAGTGTACAGATATCCCACAACATTTACATCTTTGGCTTATGCAGAAAACCTATCTTGGAAAATGACAGTGGACTATCATGAACTAGACTAAGTGATGACTGCAAATGCAGCTGCTGTTTCAGATTTGCTCGAGTTGATTGAGGACATTAACACATCCCTTTGGAAACTTGTATGTAGCTATTGATCTAGAAAATGCGCTTTTTTTGCAATAGTTTGAAAAGACTACCAGAAATAGCCTTTCACCTGTCAAAGAACAGAAATATACCTTAACTGTTTCACTTCAGGGCTAGATCAGCTCTGCCATTTTGTTTCATAATTTAATCTGTAAGGACCTTGGTCTCTTTTCTCTTCCAAAACTTGCAACACTGCTTCATCATGTTGGTGACATTATGCTGATAGAACAAAGTGAGGAAGAAATAGTAATGACTCTGAAGTTAATTGAAAAGCCATTTGCTTTGTTTGTTTGTTTGTTTGTTTGTGTCTTAATTAGGGTATCTATTGCTGTGATGAAACACCATGACCAAAAGCAAGTCAGGGAGGAAAGGGTTAACTTAGCTCTTACACTTCCACATTGTGGTCCATCACTGAAGGAAGTCAGGACAAGAACTCAAACAGGGCAGGAACCTGGAGACAGGAGCTGATGCAGAGGCCATGGAGGGGTGGTGCTTACTGACTTGCTCTACATGGCTTGCTCAGCCTGCTTTCTTATAGAACCCAGGAATACCAGCCTAAGGATGACATCATCCACAATGAGTGGGCCCTCCCCCATCAATCAATAATTTTAAAAAAATGTCCTACAGCTGGATCTTATGGAGGCACTTTTTCAGTTGAGGGTCCTTCCTTTCAGATGACTCTAGCTTGTGTCAAATTGACATAAAACAAGCCAGTACAGTTTGTTTGTTTGTTTTTCAGACAGGATCTCTCTATGTAGCCCTGGCTGTCCTGAAACTTGCTATTGTAGACCAGGCTGGCCTCAAATTCACACAGATCTGCTAGCCTCTTCCTCTTGAATGCTGGGATTAATCCCCTCAAGCAACCAACCCAACCAGCTTAATTTAGAAACATGGAAATAAAGGCTTACTTCTTGTAAGGAAAAAAAAGGGGGGGCTGGAGAGATGGCTCAGAGGTTATGAGCATTGACTGTTCTTCCCAAGGTCCTGAATTCAATTCCCAGTAATAACAAGGCAGCTCATCTATAATGAGATCTGGTGCCCTCTTCTGGTGAGCAGGCATGCATGCAGGCAGAATACTGTATAAATAATAAATAAATAAATCTTTTAAAAAAGAAGAAGAAATGGCATTTGCATGTGAGGGACTGAAGAGCAAATTCAAGAGCTTTTCACGTTGGCAAAGTTTCTAATGATCCAGTGACGTATACCATCTTAAAATAGCTCCTTTATGGCAAATAATAGGCTGTTGAACATGGCCACTCCTACAACCAGAAAAAAAGAGGCATAGCATCCAATGTTTTAAATTTTTTATTTTTGAGGTAGCATATTCCTTATATGGGTGTGTTACTTTGTCACGTTAGCTGAGTAACAGAAAAGGCTGTTAATGTTGAGTGGGACCCACAAAAGAAAGATGGACAACAGGTCCACACTGCCATGCAAGCTACTCTGATACCTGAATTCTACAATCCAGCAGATCAAGTGGTACTCTAAATTTCAGTGGCAGATATAGGGTTTGGGTTTTGGTTTGGTCTGATTTTTGTTTAGTGAGTGTTTGTTGTTTTTGTTGTTGTTATGATCTCCTATAGATGCACAACAGTCCAAACCCATGCAGCTTTGGGGCAGAACCCTGTCACCTTCTGCAGATGGCAACTTTCTTTTAAAGAAATGGATTCTGACTTGTCACTGGGCCTTAATGGAAACTGAATACCAAATCATGGACCACCAAGTTACAGTGCAACCTGAATTGCCCATTGTGAACTGAATGTTGTCTGACCTACTATACTGAGGTAATATGTATCAAGATTTTGCTCCAAGAGGCCCTGAAAGTAAAAGTTATATGAGAAGGTTGTTCAAATATTCATGATTCTCACTTCTAGTGCATTCATTACCCCATCTCTCCTAGCCTGTACCTGGCCTCATGGAGAGTTCCCTGGCTGAGGGAGTTCATTGGCTGAGGGAGAATAAAGTCTTGTCTAGTTTACAGATGGGTCTGCATCATATTCAAGTGCCACTCATAGCTATAAGACCTGGACATTATGGTCCTGTGATTGTTAGTGTTAATTGTCAGCTTGACAGGATCTAGACTCGCCTGGAAAGGCATCTCAATGAGGGATTGTCTGGCTCCAGTCGTCCTGTGGGCATGTCTGGGGTGGTGGGGATATCTTGATTATGCTAATCAAAGTGAGAAGTCCTGCCTACTGTGGGTGATAACATTCCCTAATCAAGGGGTTCCTGAAATGAATAAAAAAGAGAAAGCTAGCTCAACACTGGTATGCATTAATTCATTTGTTCTGAAGTCTTGACTGTGAATGTGATGTGACCAGTTCTCTCAAGTTTCTGCTGTTGTCACTTCCCTGACATAATGAATTGCAACCTGGAACTGTGATCCAAATAAAGCCTTTCTCCCATAGGTTGATTTTGTCAGAGTGTTTTTTATAACTGCAACAGGAAAGGAAAATAAGACAGGTCCATCCTTTTTTTAAAGATTTATTTATTATGTACGCAATGTTCTGCCTGCATCTATGCCTGCATGCCAGAAGAGGGCACGAGATCTCATTTTAAATGATTGTGAGCCACCATGTGGTTGCTGGGAATTGAACTCAGCCCTTGGGAAGAGCAGCCAGTGCTCTTAACCTCTGAGTCATCTCTTCAGCCCCAACAAGTCCATTCTTGAACAATCTCTGGGGGGGCGGGCAGTTGTGAAGTTGAGTTGTGGTTAGAACTTGAGCAGTGCTTGTGGTTGTTTATTTTTCTCAGAAAGAAAAATAGCAGCCAATACAAACTATTACCAATGCTGTTGTCGAATATTATTTTAAGATGTGTTACATTTGTTTATGCTGTGGAATATTTGCTTAATGATGCAAAGATGTGTTGCATTCTTTTATGTTGTATTTGTTTAACTCTGTGCAGCTATGTTACTTTGCCTGTCTAAAACACCTGATGATCTAATAAAGAACTGAACGGCCAATAGCAAGGCAGGAGAAAGGATAGGTGGGGCTAGCAAGCAGAGAGAATAAATAGGAAGAGAAGACAAGTAGGAGAGGAGGATGTTGGGGGCCAGCCACACAGTCAGAAAGAAAAGATATACAGAAATAGAGAAAGGTAAAAGCCCAGAGGCAAAAAGTAGATGGGTTTATTTATGTCTCTTATACACATCTAGATGTGTATAAGAGACAGGAAACAAGCCAAGCTAAGGCCAGGCATTCATAAGAAACAATAAGACTCTATGTGATTAATTTGGGAGCTGGGTGATGGGCCCCCAAAAAATAAAAGAGTAGAAAACAACCAACTACATAATGCTCTCTGTTACCCTCCAGAATTTGACAATAAGACCTTATTGTTGAAGATACCACATATTTGAGTCATAGAACATGAAGAAATCAATCTGGTACTCATCTGAAGGCTTCATCACTACTTGCTAGCTTGCATAGTGCTGGTACATGCTGTGCACACTATAGAGGAAAACAAGCAATTATCAGTCTCACTCAGATGTGAATCCTGTGACCTACAATAATGACTGGCACTACACATAATATCCCCATTATTGCAATAGGGGCACAAATGTTATAAAAGTTAACCAACCACTTTCTGATGAATCTAAGGTTTGCTCCATGAAATGAAACCCATTCCTGGCATTAACAGGGCAAGAACTTGTGGCTATACCCTAGGAGAGAACTGAATATTGTTATTCTGCTAAATGGACATGGTATTAAAACAACTCCTAATAACTTCTTGCTATACCAATAGATCAGCACATCTCTCAACCCTCATCAGAGAAACTTCTTGCAGTAGATGGCAACTAACATAAAAACCCTCAACTGGTCAACATGCCAAGAATAAGAGACTGTGGCATGCTCATCCCTAAATGGAACATCTATATAACACTCCTCACCCTAAGGCTCAGGGACCATTGGAGAAGAGGGGGTAGAAAGATTATAAAAGCCAGAGGTGATGAATAACTTCGAGGAAAAAGTACTTTCAGGATATAACAAGACAGTTGCACATGTGAACTCATAATGACTGTGATAACATGTGTAAGGCCTATGCAAGCTCAAGGAAGAGCAATCCCAGCATGAGGGTAACATGACCATGAAATCCCACGACTAAGTAGGGAGCTATCGGCAGTTGATAGCTCATGGGAGAAGGAGAGTCAATTTTCTTCAGTGTGACTCCCTAGTAGGACAACAAAACCCAGGGCAGGCCCCAATTCCCAAAAATAATTTGGCAATATTAACTGTACTTGCTAGGTTTATTTTATTTTTTTAAGACTTATTTATTATGTATACAGAAAAGGGCGGCAGATCTCATTACAGATGGTTGTGAGCCACCACATGGTTGCTGGGAATTGAACTCAGGACCTCTGGAAGAATAGTCAGTTCTCTCAACTTCTGAGCCACCTCTCCAGGCCCCCTGCTAGGTTTAAAAAAGAAGAAAGCCTGAAGTTGGGTAGATAGGGAGGTAAGGGTGAAGAGAGTGGATCTGGAAGGAGTTGAGCAAGAGGGGGTGACTATGATCAAGATATGACACATGACATTTTCAAAGAATTAAATAAAAATATTATAAATACGTAATAAAATGTTTTTTTTTAAATAGAAAAGAAAAATGTCCTTGTTATTTATTGTGTTGCACTTTATGGGCTTCCGACAATTTTGCTGAGTGGTATAAACTTCAAAGAAACACAATTGGAAAACTGATGGCTAAGAATTTGGGTGACATCAGCTGGGCATGGTGGCGCACACCTTTAATCCCAGCACTTGGGAGGCAGAGGCAGGCAGATCTCTGTGAGTTTGAGGCCAGCCGGGTCTACAGAGTGAGTTCCAGAACAGCCAGGACTATTTCACAGAGAAACCCTGTCTCGAAAAAAATTGGGGCTATGTATGTATATAGGCCTTTCTCAGTGGTCTAGAGACATGAAGATATTTGTGACCCACATGAACACTCACAAAAGGATGACCTCAGTAGAGAAAGGCCTTAATAATCAAGTGGGCATTCAGCCTCTTTCTGCAGCTCGCCCTCGGCCCCCCGGCCCCTCGGCCCCCCGGCCCCTCGGCCCCTCGGCCCCTCGGCCCGGCACTGTGCTCATGAACTCAAAACAGTTGTGGTTACCTGCAGACCACTGGGCCCATCAGGATCCCATCATGCATAGGGAAGGAGCTCATGAGCCCTTCCCACCTTGAGGAGGGGTTGGCAATTAATGCTGCTGGGAAAGAAGAAATCATTTTTTTCATTAATTATTTTTTTCAGCAATGTAGCCACTGGTAAGTTGCTCGCCCTTCAGTAAATAACAACACACATGCTCGTGTAACTACCTAATTTAACTCAATGGGTTACAAGAAAACAATAATAAAAGTCATGAAAGTAAGAGGAGTACTTGCTGAAGAGAAAGGGTTCAGCAACAACTTTTTATAAAAAAAAAATTCTATAAACAACTTTTGGAACAAAGATATAATTGCCATTCCTGGAACAGGCAGTACAGAACTATTTGTGCTTAAGGTTACAGGTGGGGCATGACCCAATTCTCAAGAAACAGGCTTAATTATAAACAGGAATGAGCCTAGTTTGTCTTTACTATAAGATGGCTTTTAAGCCCAAGATGGAGACAGGCTGGTTCTTCAATGGCCCTTGTGTTCTTCTAAGAGAAGACACCTAAGAGCTACCCGCCCCTCTCTCTGTCTCCCTTCTTCCCTCCCTCCCTTCCTCCCTCCCTCCCTCCTCTTTGGTCCCCTACCTTTCCCCAGTGCATCAAGGAAAGGTTGTGTGAGGACACATAGGGAGAAGGCAGCCTTGAAGAAAGCCCTCACTAGAAACTGCTGACATCTTGATTTCAGACTTCCCAGCCTCCAGAAAATTCATTTCTGTTGTTTAAACCACCAGTTCATTATATTTTGTTTTAGTAACCTGAGCAGATAAATACAAAAACATTATGCTAGGTGAAATAAGCTGATCACGGGACAAATGTATGACTCCACTTATATGAAGTTCCTGGAGTAGTCAAATTCATAGAAACAGAAAAGAGAACTGTTCATGTCCTTCCTCTTCAGCTACAAGTCCAGATTATCCAGCCCTTCTCCAGGCACTAGACTTCCCTTGAGGGGAAAATCAGTTCATGTGATCCCCTTAAAGGGACCTTGTTATCCAGGAAGGAGGATTGCATTTTCATCTTCATAAGTGATAGTAAATGTTCCCTCACATGTGTGTAATCCAGCAAATGCCAATAAATGAAATCTTAAACAAACGCCTGAACCAGTCTATTACTGAAACATTGAAATAAAACCTAGGGATCTGAGACCATTATTGAATACAGAATTGGCTATGAGACCACTTAACTTTCATGGACTGTTGTCCACTAATGTCTAAGCCCTTCACTGCTGTACTTAAAACCCTTAGGATTGGTCATGGAAGCCTTAATAAGTCCCATGCTTTGTGCTCTCTTTCTCTGTATCTGTGTGTGTGTGTGTGTGTGTGTGTGTGTGTGTGTGTTAAGGAACACATGGATGTCTGTGCCACGGGGATTCTGATGCTAATTGCTGACACAGTGAAACTGGTAACTTAAACATTTACTCTTGACACATTGTTCAGGCTGTAGAGAAATGTCTCTTCATATCTAAACAAAAGGCAATTGTGTCCAAATGGCATGAAGATTTGTGAATTATGTCACTCCTCATATAAAAGACAAGCATTATTTCATACTACAGGAAACGAAAATTCAAAAGGTAAAAGATTTAAGGAAGAGAAAATATTAGCTAAGTTGCCAAAGCCTCAAATATATGAGCATGATGTATTTTTGCTTAACAAACTATCATTCCCCAGTATCCATTTTATTGCTTCTCTGCATTTTCCAGCTTTTGTTGCACAATGAAAATTAGTGCAATATTTGCAACAGATGCATATGGAGGGAGGCTGAAGAACATTTTGCATTATTAAACAACTCGTGTAACTCCTGATTTTATGATAGATACATAAATCAACAGACAGACAGACAGACAGATAGATAGATAACATTGGTAAAACTTTGTCAAATTGTATTCCCCAGGAAGCAGATTGTGAGATAATATTTTGAGGGAATACTCCTGAAACCAACCATTATGAGAGGAAGGAAACAGGAAAAAAAATCAGAGAAATAAAATTTCAGTGCACAGGTAGTGAGTGGAATTTCTCAGCATACTCTGTCGAGAATTCTGAAGAATTGGGGCTGGAGAGATGGCTCAGAGGTTGAACTGACTACTTTTCCAGAGGACCTAGGTTCAATTCCCAGCACCCACATGGCAGCTCACAACTGTCTGTAACTCCAGTTCCAGGGGACCTGACACCCATGGTAAAACAACAATGCACATAAAATAAAAATAAATAAATTTAAAAAAAGAATTCTGAAGAATGTGATGAAACTTCAGAGATGCTCCAAATTGAAGCAAGAGTCCTGGGGCCTTTATGACAACATCAGTAGGTCACTAGATATGTGCCAAGAAATAGGATCTAATTGTAAATAAGGTAACACTCCAGCTGAGGCAATCCCAGAAGAGTGCTGACAGCTAAGTTCCCTTGGGTGGCAACATTCCTAACCAATGAAACAATCAGTCATTTATTGCTAAAAGGAATTTTAATCGGTACTACAGTCTTCTTGTTGTACATTCTACATCCACTTCATGTAAGTTCTGCAATCAGTTCCTCAAGGATCAGGTGAAACTAAGGACGAAGTACATCCCCTATCTCTCCATTATCTCAAAGCTACCAATTATAGATTTCCTGCTACCAATTATAGATCAATATCATTCTTAGACTCTTGGTTATGTGACCAGATTCTCACTTCTGAACACATAGCCCTCTCAAGCTAAAGTTCTTACATTGTCTGGTACCTACATAATAAGCTCAGGAATCTATAAACAGCACTTGTTTTTTTCCTTTCTTGGAAAGCTGTCTTAAGGGATGTCAATGAGGCCATAAGCAATGAGGTGAAGTGTGGTTGATATATTGTGCACCCTAATAAAGCTTTCCTGGGTTCAGAGAACAGAACAGCCACTAGATAGACATAGAGGCCAGAAAATGGTGGCACACATGCCTTTAATACTAGCATTCAGGAGGCACAGATCCATCCGGATCTCTGAATTCAAGGCCACACTGGAAACAGCCAGGCATGGTGACAGATACCTTTAATCCCAGGAAGCAATGGCAGGAAGCAGAAAAGTATATAAGACATGAGGACCAGAAATTAGAGGCTTTTTAAGCTTTTAGGCTTTTAGCAGCAGTTCAGCTGAGATCCATTCCAGTAAAAACTCAGAAGCTTCCAGTTTGAGAAAACAGGATCGGCTGAAGAGTTGGCAAGGTGAGGTTGGCTGTGGCTTGTTCTGTTTCTCTGATCTTTCAACGCTCACCCCCAAACTGGCTCTAAGTTTTTTATTTAATAAGACCATTTAAGATTTGTGTTACAGTGAAGGAAAAGTATTAGAATAACAGTAATAGATGTTGTGGAAGACCTGAGCCTATTCAACCTTCTATATTCATGGGTCTGACATAGCCCAGCTCATGATGGGTTATGGTTACATGGCCATTTGATTTCCTATAGTCATTCATGTATTCCATCTCTGCCAGCATGCAGTAACATGTCAGGTACTGTTTTTAAAAGGTCTACTATCCTCCACTGTATGTGAGAGGGCTCTGCTCCAGAAACTCAGCTAGATTTTAACTTCCCCACCGAGGCTTACTTTTATCAACACAAATCAACTAATACCACAGGGTCTGTCTTTTGTATGGGCCAAGTGTCTGGATGGCTTGAAACTTTGTTTGGGACCACAAGAACCTTCTTCCACTATAGACCCCACTTAAGGTTGGAAGTTTCTTTTGTTCTTTAATATACAGACTGAAACAGGGTGAAATGTGCTACTTCCAGAACCTAAGAGGCCAATCAGATGTTGAGCTCCTTTCCTTGTGAAGAACTTTGAAAATTCCCTATTTGTCCCTTATGTATAAGGATCTCCTGACAATTCCCAGACCATTCAACCACTAAACGTGACACTTAATGTGGCCAGCCTCTGGTCCTTTCTAGAGTTTGGCTCTTATCTTCTATAGTGCATGTATCTCGCCAAGGCGACCAATGTGCAACCCCTTCTGAAGCATTGTCCAGACTCCTTTAGATGATTAAAACAGAAAATATGAGAGTTAGTAGAGCCTTTAAGAAAAATAAGAAATGGAGTGTTGTCCTCCCTATGTGAGTACAAACATTTTTGGATGTTCAGTCTAATAAGACTAGGAGGACAAGCACATTTTTCACAAGAGCTGAATACTATATGCAAAGGCCATGATGACCTCCTCTAACAAAAATACTACATGTATCTGATATAGGGTTGGAACTGCCTTACTACTTGGTTGAGTTGACAATAATTTACTGTCATCTTCCAAGCAATGTCCACATTTTGCAGGCCATAAAACTGGCTAATTAAAAGAAAGTATGATGGAGACCACGTCTCTATATTTTCTATGTCTTTAAAAGAGGCACTAATTTCTGCCACACGCCCCCTCCAGTATGCTGCAAATACTAAGTTGGATAGGGGAAGCATATACAATTTCAGAAGCAGTCATTTGACCTTTTCCTCTACTAATAGCACTGCTTCAACAAGTCAAAGAACATGGGGCTGGGACCAATTAAATCTTCAGAGATCATGAAAGTAACCACTGGGTCAAACTCTGAACTCAATAGACCTACTGTGGGCTGGACCTGGGACTTGATCTCATTTAATACCTAGCTTCCATGTTCTCATGGGACCCTGGGGACTATAATGACATTTTGAGTCTCTGAGTATCCATGGCAGACAATTGAAAACCAATGTTTGTCCTCAAAATATTTGGTCATTCGTCTTTCCTTAGCATATAGTTATCTGAGTCAGTGGAAAGACTAAGGAAGCATTCCTATGAATTCCTATGAAGGGCATTAAGAGATAGTCCTTCAAATAGTATAACCTAGAGCAAAAGCTCTCAATGACTTAGGACCACAAGCTGGACAGGGACTAATGTCCTTCAGACTCCCAACCACCTTTGATTTCTTTTGAGTGGCTTATGAGCTGCTTATTGACTGTCTATGTCTCATTAACTATGCCTTAACCCATCATCTCTCTGTAGCACTGTTAATCATTCCCATGGGTTTCTGCAAGTTATGGCTCTTACAGGTCATGACAGTATTTACATCCACTTGACCTCTAATAGTTAAGGATATCCCTGAATTATCTATTGTCTCAGAGTCATCAGCATTTCTACTGTTACTCTTCCACCCATAGCACACTCTTCTGCTCTGAGCTCAGGCCTCCAGAGAGGAACACCACTGAAATGAGTGATGATGGTACCCCTCTCACCAGCATAATCCTCATAGCTTTGCTAACTAGCACGCACTTGGAATTTTCCAGTAGAATATCGTCCTTGGTGGCCAGCCAAACTAGTGGAAACACATGAACTGTGGACCAATAGCTGTGGAGCCCCCATTGTACTGGACTAGGCCCTCTGGATAGGCGAGACAGTTGCTTAGCTTGAGCTGTTTAGGGAGCCCCCAGGCAGGCAGTGGGATCGGGACCCATTCCTGATGCATGAGCCAGCTTTTTGGAGCCCAGTGCCTATGGTGGGACACCTTGTGCAGCCTTGATGCAGGGCGGTGGGGCTTGGACCTGCCTCAACTGAATG
>LZPO01116966.1:439007-464650 GCA_001675575.1 Neotoma lepida
CACCTCAGCCTCAGCCTCTGTCTCTGCTCTCACCTCAGCCTCTGTCTCTGCTCTCACCTCAGCCTCTGTCTCTGTTCTCACCTCAGCCTCTGTCTCTGCTCCAACCTCAGCCTCAGCTTCTGTCTCAGCTCCCACCTTAACCTCTGTCTCAACTTCAGCCTCAGCTCCAGCTGCAGTCTCAGCCTCGCCTCCAACACAGGCGCCTGTAAAAGCTGTCTCCTCAGATCTGGTCCAGGATTCAGTGCTGGTCTTCTTTTCATCCCCCAATCCAGAACTAATAGTGGTTTCTTCCTTAGTCCCTGACGTGGATTCAACACTAGCTTCATCTTTAAATTCCGTCATAGGCAAAATAGTAGCTTCTTCTGTCCAGCACCAAGACCCTATAAAGGCCTCACTCCCAGGCCCAAACCAAAATCCTTCATTGGCCTCCACCTCAGCACTTACAAGGAATCTTCCACTGGCCTGGTCTTGGGTATCTAGCCTAGATCCTCCACTGGCTTCATTACGAGACCTAGACCCAGGCCAGGATTCTCCACTAGTCTGATCCCTAGTACCAGGCCAAGAGCTTCCTCCACATGTCTGATCTTCAAATCCAGATTTAGAACAGCCACTAGTCTGATCCACAGGCCCAACCCAGGACCCTCCACTGACCTGACTCCCAGTGCCAGGCCAGGAAACTCCTCCACTAGACTGATCTTCAGACACAACTGGCCTGGAACCTCCAGTAGTCTGGTCCCCAGCACCAGCCCAGAATCCTCCTCCAATGGCCTGATCCTCAAATCCAGATTTGGAACAGCCACCAACCTGTTCACCAGTCCAGGACACACCACTGATCTGAGTCCCAGTGACAAGCCAGGACCCACTAGTAGTCTGGTTCATCTGCACTGGCTTCGACCCTCCAATGTCCTGACCACTAGCTACACCCCAAGAGCCTCCTCCAATGGTCTGACTCCCAGTGTAAGTACAGTACCATCCACTGGTCTGATCTCCAGTGCCAGGCCAAGACTCTGCAGTAGATTGGTCCCTGGGCCCCATCCTAGACTCTCCACCAGACTGGTCCCCAGAACCAGCCCAGCATCCTCCTCCACTGGACTGATCTACTCCGCCAGCAGCCAGTTCTCCAGACCCAGGCTGAGACTCTCCATTGGCCTGGTCCAAAGGCCCAACCAAGAATCCTCCACTGAGTTGGTCTCCAGAATCTGCCCAGGATCTTCCAGCAGACTGATCTTCAGGCACTGACTTGGACCCTCCACTAGCCTGGCCAATAGTGCCAGTCCAAGACCCATCCTCACTGGTCTGATTCTCAAAACCAGGTTTGGCTCCACCAGCAGACTGATCACTAGTCCCAGTCCAAGATCTTTCCCCAGCCAGATTCCTAGTGCCAGCCCAAGACCCACTAGTGGACTGGTCTGCAGACCCTGATGTAGATACTCCACCAGCCTGGTCCCCAGTGCCAACCCAGGATGCACCACCAGATGGATCTACCGTCCCAAGCCTGGATGCTGCACTAGCTTGGTCTGCAGTCTCAGTCCAAGACCTTCCACTGGACTGATCCTCAGGTCCCAACCTGGACTCTCCACTAGTCTGGACACCAGCTCCAGCCCAGGTCCCCTTTTCACTGGCCTGATCTTCAAACCTTGGCTTGGCCTCACCACCAGCCTGATCACCAGTCCCTGTCCAGGACACTGCATTGGTCTGGTCTACAGCCCCAGTCCAGTAACCAATACTAACTATATTGCCAGCTCCAGTCCAAGACACTGCACCAGCCTGGTTGTCAGCCACAGTCCAGGTCCCAGTAGCCTGGTCCACTACCCAGGACACTCCACTGGCCTGGACTGCAGGCCATGACCCATCACTGACCTGACTCACAGCCCAGGGCCCTGCAATGGCCTGGTTTCCAGAGACAACCCAAGAACCTGCACTGATCTGGTTCTCGGCCCCAGTCCAGGAACCTCCACCAGCCTTGTCCCCAACCCAGGCCCCCTCAGTAGCCTGAGCTCCTGTCCAGAGTCCTCCACTAGCCTGGTCACCAGCACCTACCCAGGACCCAAGAGCAACCTCATTCTCAGTCCTAGCCCCAGTCCAGGACTTAATGCTAGTTTCATCACAAGCCACAGCCCAGGAACTAACAATGCCAGCCTTATCATTAGCCCCACTCCACGGCCCGACATTGGCCCCATTCTCATCATCAGTCCAGGATACACTATTCTCCCAGTCTCCATCCATGGTCTGAAACCTAAATTTGATCCAGCGCTCAGCAGCAATCCAGTCCTCAACACCAATCCCATTCCAGTAATAATCATGCATGTTAGGCTGAGCACCTACCCCACTCACAATTTCAGAAGTGGGCACAGCACCTGCCACCGGCCTTGCATACATCCTATTGTCTGCAGTGGATTCTACCTGCGAACTGGACAGACCCTTATCCCTTGGCCCAAGCAAGGCTTCATTCTGGGAACTGACCACAGCCTGGGGCTGAGCAGAGCTCCTTGTACCTGCTTTGGCTCCTGACTTAGTACTAGCATTGGATCTAACCTTATTCCTGGCCCCAAGCAAAGTCTCATTCTGAGAACTGACCACAGCCTGGGACTGGGCAGAGCCCCTTGCAGCTGACCCAGCCTCTGCCTTAGGCACAGTGTTGGAATTGCCCCTGACCTTATTTCTGGCACCAAGCAAGGCCTCAGCCTGGGAAGAAGCCAAAGCCAGTATTGTACTTGCCCCAGCCTCTGCCTTAGGCACAGCATTGGGATTACCTTTAACTTTACTCTTGGAACCAGGTAAGGACTCACCCTGGGAATTGCCCATAGCCTTGACAGAGCCTGTTGTACCTGCCCCAGCATCTGGTTTAGACACAGCACTAGAATTGCCCTTGACCTTAGTCTTGGTACCAGTCAAGGCAATACCCTGGGAAATGGCCACAGACTGGGGACAGGCACCCACCCCAGCCTCTGCCTTAGGTACAACATTGGGATTGCTCTTAACCTTATTCTTGGCACCAGGCAAGGCCTCACCGTGGGAAGTGGCTACAATCTGGGACTGGGCAGAATCTGGAGTATCTGGCCCAGCCCCTGCTTTAGGCACAGAATTGCGATTACCCTTGACCTTAGTCTTGGCACCAGGTGCACTCTCACCCTGGGAACTGGTCACAACATTGGTCTGGGCAGAGCCCACTGGAGCTGTCCCAGCCTCTGGCTTAGGCATAGGATTTGGATTGCCCTTGACCTTATTCTTAGTACCAGGCAAGGCCTCATTCTGACAACTGACCACAGGCTGTGGCTGACCACAGACTTTCGGGTCTGTCTTTGCCCCTGCTTTAGAAGCAGCATTAGAGTCACTTTTGCTATCAACCTTGGAATCAGACAAGGCCTCAGCTTGGGTTTTTGTCCCAGCTTGAGGCTGTACACATGTTTTCACATCTGTTGCAGCTCCTGCCTTACACTTGGCTTTGGCTTTGCCTCTAGCCTTACCTTTAGTATTAGGTAAGGCTTCACCTTGGCTCTGGGCCACAGCCTGAGCCCCTTCCTTAGATATAGCATTGGCATTGTCCTTAGCCTTGATTTTGCCATCAGGCAAGTCATCACCCTGGACATTGGCCACAGGTTCAGGCTGAGTACAGAAAACCACGTCTCCACTAGCCTCTGCCTTAGCCACTTCGTTGGTATCACTTCTGGTTCTGTCCCCGGTATCAGGCAAGGCATCAGTCTGTAAATTGTTTTTTGTGTTTGCCTTGGCCCCTGCTTTAGCCATGGCAGTGGCATTACCTTTACCCTTAACCTTGGCATCAGGCATGGCTTCAGTCTGATCACTGATTATAGCTTGAGGATCAGTATCAGTTATGTCAGCACCAGTCATTGCCTTAAATACAACACTGGCATCTTCCCCACCATCAGTCGTGGTGGTACCAGATGTTGTCTCAGCCTGTATCGTGGCCACAGTCTCAGGTTGTATTATACAAGTTCTCAGATCTGCCTCTGCTTCACAAATGTCATTTGTATTAGCAGAAGCATCATCCCTGGCCCCTGGCATGGCTTCAGCCAGAATGTTGGCAACAATATGAGGCTGAGCAGAAGCCTTTGTCTCTACCCCAGACCCTGCCTCAGACGTGTTTTTGAGATTCCCCTTGTCGTCAACCTCATCACTGATCATGTCATCGTTTTGGATTATGTCCACAGCCTGAGACTGTGTATAGGACTTCACGTCCATGTCATCATTTTGGATTATGTCCACAGCCTGAGACTGTGCATAGGACTTCACGTCCACTCCAGCCACTACGAGGGGCACATCAATGGGATTTTCATTAGTATCAAGTGTGGCATCAAGCCTAGTCTCAGATTGAGTCCTAGTCACACTCACAGTGTCTTCCAGTGTTCTTATTGTGGCTTCTGCCACAATTCCAGTCTCATTCATGGTTCCAATCTTGACCACTTCCTTGGTCACTGCCAAGACCTCACTCTGTGTCACTGTTACTCTGTTAATCTCTGCCTCTTTTTCAGTCAATGTACAAGCTTCTGCTTTGGTCTGGGTCATTGCTTCTTTCTTGACCTCTGCCCAGCCAGCCATTGCCCAAGCTTCAGCTTTGGTCTGAGTCACTGCCTCTTTCTTACCTACTTCCTCAGCCTCAACATCAGTTTGTGTAACTGCCTCTTTCATGGTTACTTCTTTGGCTTTGGCTTTGGCCATGGCTTCAGTGAAAGTCACTGCGTCTGTCATGACCACAGTTTCCACCAATGAATTGGTCTCAGAATGAGTCTCTATCTCTTCCTCAAGCATTGTCTTGGCCTGACAGTTGATATTGGGTCTAACTAGAACAGGGAACTTGGGGTCTACTTCAGCCACAGGCTCACCTCCTTCTCCAGTTTCTGGTTCAGTCTTGACTCTAGTCTCTGCTCCAGCCATGGCTTCATCTGTGGCCAAGGTCTGGTTCTGTACCCCAACCTCAGTCTCCGTCTCGATTCTGGACCCATTTCTGGCAAATCTGTTCACGCTCTCAGATCTTCCTTTGGTTAATCTGTAAATGCAGTAGCAGGTGCCAGCCCAGATCACCAGTCCTGCAGTTGCCCAGCCCACATCCTGAACTCGGCCCATGTAATCACCCCTGCTGAAGGCAGGAACAATGTATGGGAGGGCTCACTCAGGCTAGGAAGAGGATGGTGGGATTGGGCAATGGTGTTTAACCACTTACAGGCCAGTAGAGCTGCCACTGGAAGCAGACCTAGAAGTGGAAGAAGGGAATGAATTGAACCATCTCTTCTAACTCTACTGCATTATACAGATAGATACAAACAGGAACAGGAAAGGGGAGAAAAGATGTACTTGTTGGGAGAAGAGAAAGAGCAACAAACTTTTCATCACTTCTTTCATTTCTTCCTACCCTCCCCAATGCCCAGCCATTTTCATATGCAAAATGAACTGTGTCAAGGATGGCAGGAGTGCTGATGATGAATGGATGAGGAACAGGAATTTCCAGAACTAGATTTTTAAAGGATCTACTCTGGTTGCCATTATTAGAGGTCTCCACTCATACAAACCTGGAATGAAGGAAAGAAGTTTCCTCTTCTATCCTTCTTTTGCTTGGTGAAACACCCTAAAGTATATAGAGTCACGAGACCTTTAGACCTGGAGAAAAGCAGACAAAGGAAGAGATAGAGAGGAATTTGTTCTTGATGGAGCAGTCATATTATTAGCAATTTACTCCCTCAGTTTACCCAATGTCCTTAGGCGCTATCAGACTCTTTTCCATATACCAGAATTAAGGTAAAGGTTTGGGGGAAATATCAGGAATGGTGAGGAAGATGGCTGTGAAAAAGAATAAAAAGCTCCTCCAGACTGTCCCTTGTGGAATGCATACTGGTCTCCACTAACCCACATTCGAGGCATGCCTAGACAGTCCCCACCCTCTTACCAGTTATACTGATCAAATAATTTCTTCTTTGCTTCCCTGCTTCCAATGATCTCAGACTCCGAAGCAGGCATGCAGGAGGAGCTATAAGCAAGTAGATAAACAGGAGATAATGGAGACTGTGTCCTTAATAGAACAGACAAGCACCCTAATTCTCGGTTGTAACGTCTGCATCGTCAGAGTCCTGGTCCATTTTAACAATGTATCTTATCTTGTGATCCAATCTCTAGCCTTCTTTGTCACAGCCCAGATGACCCTCCCTCAAATATTCCCACCATTCCCTGCACTGAAATTAACAGGTTGTATTGCAGCATTGTGGAAAGCAGCCATGTGTAGACAAGGCAGAAGTGCCATTCACTGAAGCCCTTTCAAGCTCAGCCCACCCTCTTTTGTCATCCCCAGCCACTACCCACCTTCGTACCAATCTCCATAGTTGCAAAACAGTCTCCCCCTCTTTCCCTTGCTTCCAGGACTAAAAAGCCCTACTTCAAACATGAAAAGCCCTGGGAACAGACAAAGAAAAGGGAGAGGGTGAGTGCTGAGTGCTTTTGATAGCCTAGCATGAAGCATCTGTGTCCCCCCGCCCTGCCTTTCGGGATTTAGAGACTCAGGCATAACCTAGGGCTTCATCTACACTGAAATGGATAACACAGAGAGGAAGAGACAAAAAGGAAAAGGGGGGGAAAGGAGAATTTATTTTTTAAACCACCTGTAGGATTCTAGGTCTTTCCTCAAAAGTCCACCATTTCCTTTATCAAGATGGTCAGGTAGCCATGACTATCTGAAAACTGGAGGATGGCGGAAGAGATGGAGGCCCCAGATCCCATGATTCTTCAATCACAGCCTGCCATCTGCTTCCCTGAAAGCCATTTCGAGGAGTCTCAGCACAAGATACAAGGTGTGGAGGAGGGCTTTTGCTTCTGCAAAATCATTATCCCATCCCCCAAAGCCTCTATCAAACAATAGTACCATTCTTTCACACAATAATTTGCATTTTTCAATATCACCTGACATAAATCAAAATAATCTGTAGTGAAGTTTTGTCTTTATTGGTATTCACCATAGAATTTAATTGAAAAGTCCAAAGCCTGATAAGGAAACAAAGCTTAGGTAAAGTTCCCAGGCTAGCCCCACCCCACATCCTAATCACATATAAATACAATATATTCAAATACATACACACACACACACACACGCAAATATAACAGTGCCTACGTGGCTGCATAGAATCCATACAGAACGTCAACAGTTCAGTGTTGGTGCCCACACTAACCTCCATGGAGCCTGTGCAGCTCTCTTGTCTTCGTCTCCGTTTTTCCCTCGCCTCACCACAAATGGTGCCACATCGAACTATTGTCCAAAAGGAGAGAGTAAAGGCACTGAGTGCTTAGGCCAGCACCAAGGCCACACATCCCAGCACTCTCCTTTTCGGAATCCGGTTGTCAAAGGTCCCTCCCTCTATCTGAGACACCACCCCTACCGAGCCCGCCATCCAGGCACTCAGGCCCACCATTTTCTCAGCAAATGCCACGGTGGCGCGCATCCCTTCTCTGAAAGGAGCAGTAAGCCCGCGGACATGTGCGGACGCCCAATGATGGAGTTAATTAAAGAGGATGGCCATCTCCCTCTGTATTTCCCTCTAGAGACACCCCACCAGCGGCCCTGTCAATGCACAGGGTTCCCTTGCGCAGATTCAGCTAGGGGCTGGGGGACGCGGGCGAATCGGAGGGGAAGGGCTCCTTGAACTTGATCCAGCATGGACACCCCACCTCCTCAGTCCATCTCCGTAGCGCTGCTGAATCCGGAGACTGCGGTGCAGCTAGCGGGGCCGTGGCGCGGCGGCCCCGGGGCCCTTACCTGATCAGCTCGCCCCGGGCCCGATGCCAGCCCGCCGCGCGGGGCAGCGGGGAGCTGGTAGCCAGACACGAGTGACGACTGCACCCAAGGCTGCGTCGCTCTGCAGCTCCAGGTCACGTGAGGGCCGCGCGTCATCTCTCGCCCTCCTCCTCACAACCCCCCACTGGTCGGAAGGCAGTCAACAGGACCCCCTTCAGCACACACAGGAGCCCCCCTCCTCGAGTCTTTGCGCGGAGCCCCAGCGCGCCCCGCCCTGTCACTCATCTCTGCGCTCTCCAATCTGAGCGCCCACAAGTGTCATCACCATATAGCGGTTGGAGTTTACCGGTCCCTGGTTACTAGGAAGGGTCTGTACCCCCACCCACTCCCAAGCCTTGGCTGGAGCCTTCTCTGCATCTTTGAGGAAGCCTTTCTTTTCCTCTCAGGCTACAATACCAACGCTCCCCCACCGGCTCTCCATACAACCTGCGTTCCCTTAGTAACAACCCCCCACCAAATCGCTTAGAGAAAAAGGAAAACCGTGCAGCCACAGCCTTCACTTTCTTTGTCTGTATTCCTTTTTCTATCAACATCATTTTCCCCCGCGATGGGAAAATGCGGTGAAGACATTTTCATTCGCCATGAAAATATTCAGGTTGTAAAAATTTTAAAGACTCATGCGTTTACACAATTTTATGACACTTTAAAAAAATATTTTCTAGTTGCTATAAACTACTTCTGAGCTTTGAAAACAGATGTAATTACTGACATTTTAAATACAAATTTTTCCTAAACAAAGCCAGCCCGTATTTCAATGCAATCAGCAAATTAATCTTTGGAAAGACGTTCGGATTTCAAAACTTGATAGTTTTACAGAAATAGTGGAAAGCTTTTGAGGTTTGCCTATCAGATGCCTGAGTACTTCTTCACAGAAGACCCTGGATACTTTAATAAAGATCAAACGCAGATGAACCCAATGCCTTACAAACTACTGAGTGACTTCAAAGGTTAACCTGTTTTGTATCCTATGATGGGCTTTTTTTTAAATTTTTACATCTGTCTCACGACACACACAAAAGGAGCAACTGCTACCACATAGATAGAAAGGAGGCTTAACAGGTGGAATTTTCATCCTATCCTGGCACTGGTGAGGTCTCCCCAGGTTCTGCCATTTCTGTTCTGTCTGTTACCGTGTTGGTGGCTATTGTTCAGCAATTTCCAGTGGCAAAGGGTATGAAGGTCTGTGGATGACAGTATATTGTTAGAACACCATGGCCATGACTGTTCCCCCTCACAAATGGGAGAACAAAGTCCAGGATTCCAAACGGCCCCCAAGAGAGGCCTTTTTACCCCCTGCCTTCCTAAATAACTTTAGTGCACCACCCTTACAAAACCCAGAACACAGGAACAAAATATGCAGGAGAGTCCCCAGGCTCCCACCTGTTTCCACTGGGGAAATCATACTCCAAATATAACCGTCCAGGCAGCCTCCTTCTTAGAATGTTGAAATATGACACCCCAGCTCAAGGCTCTCCCTAATGAGGGGCCCCTGCTTGGAGGAGGCCATTTCAGGAGGTGAACCAGGGAGCTCATAATGCCTTAAAACATTACTAATGGATTTTCAGAATTCAAAATTTACTCTCTCTACCAAAGAAAAGAATTCATCAATCGATTAACATAAAAATTTAAATCTGTGTTCATTTTCAAAAAGAAGCATAAGCATTGGATGCCAAAAGACTGATTGTAACTTAAATATCCTTACAAATCATTAATAAAATAACTCAAAAAGAAAAACAGTGCCAAAGACTTAAACAGATTTATTCAGTGAGAAATACAAAAGATCCAAATGTCCAATAAACATAAATAAAGATGCTCGATTTTAAAATCATGCAAATCAAAACAGCTGTGACTTACTGTGTTTCAGCTATGACGTCAAAGTTTAGAAATTCAATAATATTATTGACTATTTTGTGTGAATATGGAGATTTCTATACTCTGTTGGAGGCGGATACTCTGATTCTATCTTTTTATGGAAGGCAATTTGGCAAAATCTATTGAACGATAAATATAACAGCCTACAATTCTTTCCTGCGGTAATTCTATTCTCTGGTATTTAGTTACACATATCCTTACAGAATGACATATATATATATATATATATATATATATATGTATATATACTGCCACACCGAACTATGATATTTCTTGCAGTACTATTATTATTGAAGGAATAAAAAATGCTGTAACAGGCTAGAGAGATGGCTCAGCAGTTAAGAGCACTTACTGCTCTCCCAGAGGACCTGAGTTTGGTTTCCAACACGCACATCGTGTGGCTCACAGCTCCAGAAGACTCATTTCCCTCTTCTGGCCTCTGAAGACATGGGCACACACATGGCATGCCCCCACATAGACACACACACACACGTTTAAAAGTATCATGGGCTAGAGAGACGGCTCAGTAGTTAAGAGCACTGGCTGTGCTGGGCATGGTGCCACTCGCCTTTAATCCCAGCACTCGGGAGGCAGAGGGAGGTGGATCTCTGTGAGTTCAAGGTCAGCCTGGTCTACAGAGTGAGTTCTGAGACAACCAGGGCTGTTATGCAGAGAAACACTGTCTTGAAAAACCAGGAAAAAAAAAGCACTGGCTGCTCTTTCAGAGGACCCGGGTTCAATTCCCAGCACCCACAAAGCAGCTCACAACTGTCTGTAACTCCAGTTCCAGGGGATCTGACACCCTCACACAGACGTACATGCAGACCAAACAATCAATTCTCATAAAAATAAAAATAAAAAATCATTTTAAAAGTACCAATAGGGGAGAGATTAAGTAACTTATGATAGATTTTTACATTGTGGATGATTTTTTTTAAAAAGACAAGTCTTGTACACTGAGAGGACAATTGGACTAATTCTATTATTTACTGTTTATTTCCTCTAAATACAAGTAAATAGTTTTCCCTTATTTGTTTTCTTTATTTCTTTTGAGACAGGATCTTACTCTGTAGGCCAGGCTGGCCACAAACTCATATCAACTCTCCTGCCTCAGCCCTCCAAATGTTGTATTTGCAGGTTGTACCACGATGCCTAGCTCTGTTTTCTACTTTTTGAGACAGGCTCTTACTATATAGGTCAAGATAGCCTCAAATTCATGACTCTTAGGTCTCCACTTCCTGATTTGGAATTACAGGCATGTGTTACCACAGCCAGCTCAACTCACATTTATTATCTGTTGTCCTGACTATCACTTCATATGCTAACTGATATTTACACTTCCTGTCTGAAAATGTTATCCATATATTTCTCTGTTCACCTACATTTTCTCATTGATTGTAGAGCTTGCACATCTTTGCTTATTAGTTATTTTACTGTTATATAGGATGCACATATATTCTCTCATTCTGTCACTATCATCTTAATTTTACAGCACATTTGACATTTAATGATCAAATACTTTAACTGTTTCCTGGCAATATATATACACACTCAAACCTCAGCACCATTCACAAAAACAGCCCATTAGTGCCCCAAATAACTTAAAAAGATGATGTATCATATGTGAAATCCTCAATTGTGGTCAGATCTGTTTTACTGGATTTTGTGTTCCACTGATATATGTATCTCTTACTACCTTAGAATTAGTGTAGATTCCTAGCAAGTATTGGTAACAGGAGAAATCCTCAAATGTTATGCTTTTGTTTTTTTGAGATAGAGGCTTACCATATACCTTTAGCTGGCCTTAAACTCATAGAGATCTGCCCTCCTCTGCCTCCCAAGTGCTGAGACTAAAGGCATGCGCAACCATGCCCAACATAGGTAGTTAGTATAGCATCTCCTCAAACATTTAGCAAAGTGAGCTAAAAATCTTCTCTTTTAGCTATTTGAAATGCACAATACATTATTGTCACCTAAAGTCCCTCTACTGTGCAAGCATGCATACCAGGGTTTATTTCTCCTATCTATGTAACATTGTACTATTGACCAACCTCTGTCTATCTTGACCAACCCTGTCCTATCTATTTGTTCCTCAGCCTCTGGTAAACATTATTTTACTCTCTATGAATTCCTCTTCTATGAATTCAGCTTTACAGATGAAAAATGTAGTATTTTTCTTTTTATGTCTGGCTTATTTTACTTAAAACACTTTTTCAGGCTCATCCATACTATTACAACTGACAAGATCCTTCTTTTTTTGTTTTTCAAGACAGGGTTTACTCTATGTAGCCCTGTGTCCTGGAACTCACTCAGTAGACCAGGCTGGACTCAAACTCACAGAGATCCAATGCTTCTGCCTCCCGAGTGTTGGGATTAAAGGTGTGTGCCACCACGCCCAGTCCAACAAGATCCTTTTTAATCCTGGAATAATAATGCCTGGCATATATTTATCACATTTTTATTCATATGCCCATTGATGGGTGTTTACCTTGATTTGGTATCTTCACTATTTTTTTTGTTTGTTTTTCAAGACAGGGTTTCTCTGTGTAGCTTTGGAGTCTGTCCTGAAACTCACTTTGTAGACCAGGCTGGCCTCAAACTCACAGAAATCCTCCTGCCTCTGCCTCCCGAGTGCTGGGATTAAAGGTGTGCGCCACCACCGCCCGGCTTGTATCTTCACTATTATGAGTAGTTCTGCAACAAACATGGAGGTAGCCCCTTTCAGATAGTGGTATCATTTCGGGGGGATATACATTCAATAGTTGGAATTTTAGGTCATAAGGTAGTTCTAATTTTAGGGTTTTTTTTTTTTTGCCAGTTTCGCTTTTTCACCTTAAATTTTATTTGTTTGTTTGTTTTATGTATGTGGGTGTTTTGTCTGCATATATGACTATGTTCCATGTGCATACCTGGTCCTGGTGAAAGGCAGAAGAGGAGAAGAGGGTGGTAGAGTCCCTGAGACTAGAGTTAAGTGAAGTTGTGAATCACCATGTAGGTGTTGGGAATTGAGCCCTGGTCCTCTAGAAGAGCAGCCAGTGCTCCTAACTGCTGAACCATCTCTCCATTCCCCTCTTTAAAAAAATACTTCATTAGAACATTTAGTATACCATGCATAAAATTATTTACAAGTAATGGACAAAACAATAGAAGTAGCATCTTTTTTTAAATGATTAATTCATTCTCATTTTATGTGCATTTGTATTTTACCTGCATGTATGTCTGTGTAACGGTACCAAATCACTTGGAGCTGGATTACACACAGTTGTGAACTGCCATGTGGGTACTAGGAATTGAACTCAGGTCCTACTGGAAGAACAGTCACTGCTCGTAACTTCTGAGCCATCTCTCTAGCCCTCGAAGTAGCATCTTGACTGAATACTGATAGTCTTTATGCAGTCTCAACCCATATTCTGTTTCTTACCTTTCAAAACAGGGTAAGATGGGCCTGTGAGATGGTTTAGGTAAAGGCTTTCACTGCCAATTCTTCTGACTTGAGCTCCATTGTCAGAACATGCATGGTAGAAGAGGAAAAACAAGTCTTGCAATCTGTCCTCTGGCCTCCACAAATGTGCCCTGGAATCCTCACACCAACATACACATATACACATCCACATAAAAAATAAATACAGGACTAGGGAGATGGCTTGGTGATTAAGAACACCTGCTGCTCTTGCAGAGGACCCAGGTTCAGTTCTCAGCACCCCCATGAGAGCTCACAACCACCTGTAAACTGAGTTCTAGAGAATCATATGCCTGCTTCGAACCTCCTCAAGTATCAGGCATGTACATGGTACACATACATACCTACAGACAAAATACTCATACACACATATAAAACAAAAAAATCTTAAAAAACAGTAAATAAATGTAACTTAAAATATCGGTAAGCAGATGTTTTAACTCTCATCTGTATTTCTTATATTGCAATGTTTGGGGCATTAGTTGCTATAGTACTGTCAAATTATACTTGTTATTTTTAACAGAAAGATAAAATAACTTGCCTTGTATAAGTGATTGATAAATATCCTATTTTTAGTTTTTTGAGGGACCATGCATACTGTTTCTGAAATAATATACAAATTTACACTACTAGTCCCCTAAAAATGTAAGCAAACCCCTAATTAAACAGTTTCTTTTGTAAGAGTTGCCTTGGTCCTTTATTATCTTGGTGGAGAGCATGGCAGCAAGCAGGAAGGCATGGTGCTGAGCAGTAGCTGAGAGCTCTACATCCTGGTTCACAGGTACATATCCCAGAGATAGAGGAGATCTGGAGTAGGCTTTTGAAACCTCAAAGCCCAACCCCAGTGACACACCTCCTTTAACAAGGCCACACCTCCTAATCCTTCCCAAGAGAGTTCACCAAAACTGGAGACTGAGCATGCAAGCATATGAGTCTGTGGGGGCGATTCTCATTCAAAGTACCACGTCTCAGGAGTCCCGATCTAGTGCTAGATTCCCAAGGAATTCCAAGAGAGCTGCTGGGCTACAGTCTACATTGGAATCCTGAAGAAGTAGGTTCTAACAGAAGTGAAAGGATGCCTCAGCAGCAGGACAGATAAAGTTGCCAGTGAGAGTGAGAGCAAGCAGGCAAAAAGCAGAAGTATCCCTCTTCCATGTCCTTTTATGTCTGGCCAAATTTGGGGTGAGTCTTCCCACTTCAAATGATCCAATTAAAAAAAATCCCTCACATGCATGTCCAGCTGCTTGGATTTGAGTTGATTCCAGAGGTGGTCAAGTTAAAAAACAGTATTAGCCATCATACTATTCTACCTGACGTCGTATGATAATTGAGATTTGGCCTTTAATTTGCATCCCTCTGGTGGCTAGAGAAATTAAGCATTTTTTTCATGTACCTGTTAGCCACTTATGTATCTTCTCAAAAGAAATTCCACTCAGATGGGTGGTCGTGGTGCATGCCTGTAATCCCAGCACTTGGAGGTGCATCTCTGTGAGTTCAAGGCCAGCCTGATCTACAGAGCTAGCTTCAGGACAGCCAGGGCTATAGAAAGAAACCCTGTCTTGAAAAATCAAAAAGAAAAAAAGAGAGGGGGAGGGAGTGAGGGCTGTCTCTTATACACATCTAGATGTGTATAAGAGAAAGTAGGGAGGTAGTGGCACACATCTTTAATCCCAGCACTTGGGAGGCAGAGGCAGATGGATTTGTGTAAATTCGTGGCCAGTCTGGTCTACAAAGTGAGTTCCAGGACAGCCAGAGCTGTTACACAGAGAAACCCTGTCTCGAAAAACCAAAAAAAAAAAAAAATTCTACTCAGGTCCTTTGTTCATTAGAACCACAAAAGACTCCAGAGAGGAACAGAATGTATAGAATGAATTTATTAGAATGGTTTACAGGCTGTGGTCCAACAGTGGCTGTCTACCAACAAAAGGTCCAAGAAATCTGTTGCTCAGTCCACAAGGCTGGAGTATACACTAGAATCCTGAAGAAGTAGGCTCTATGCCAATGAAGGAATGGACTTGCTAGCAAGGTAAGAGCAAGCAGGCAAAAAGCAAGCTTCCTTCTTCCACATCCTTTATATAGGCTGCCAGCAGAAGCTGTGGCCCAGATTAAAAGTGGATCTTCCCACCTTTAAATATCTGGATAAAAGTTATATCTTCCCACTTCAAAATATCAAAATTAAAAGTGGGTCTCCCCCACTACAAATAATTTAATTAAGAAAAATTCCCTCACCAGTGTACCCAGCCACTTGGGTTTTACTTAATTCCAGATGTAGTTATGTTGACAACCAAGAATAGCCATCACAGACCCTTAATAGCTAAAATAATCCTGAGCAAACTGAACAAAGCTGGTAACATCACACTAAGTTCAAAATAGTGGTATACATAGCTATAGTAAGCAAAATAGCACAAAAATCTCATTAATGGATCAGGCTGGAGAGTTGAAAAATATACAGCCAATGAATTTCTGAACAAAAAAATATGAAGGTCGCAGGACAAGGGAAAAAAACTGTTTAATAAATGGAAAGCAGGATCCATACAAAGAAAAATGAAATGATCCTTACTTACCATTAATAAAAATGGGTTAAATACTTGAGTGTAAAGCCTGAAATTATAAAATTGTTAAAAGAAAATAGGCCAGGAAAAATATTATATGACATCATTCTGGTCAAGGATTCTTTAGACAAAATCTCCAAAATCACAAGAGAAAAAAACAAAAATAATCAAATGGGACTTCTTTATCACAAAGAAATATCAACACAGTGAAAAGACAATGTTTATAGAATGACAGAAAATGTCTTCAAATTATGCATCAAACAAAGGGTTAATATTCAGAATTCATGTGGAATTCAAACTACTAATAGCCAAAGTGATTTCATTGAATTTGTTCATTAGCTTGGGGAATACTTGAAATCTCAGTAACAAGCTATTTTGATCCACAGTCATGCAGTATTTCTAAAATTTATTCATGAAACTGAAGACGTGTCTCAGCAATAGAATGTTTGTCTAAAATTTATTCATAACCTCTTTTGTTTCCTTCAGGGAAATTTTATGGTCTTCTTCATATTGATTTGACACATTCCTTTTTTAGCTATAATCCCAGATATTTTATAGTTTTTGTTAAGATTGTCAAATGTGGCTTTTTGTATGCTATCTTCTCCTTCTACTCTTTAGGAAAATAATGTTACTGTTTTTAGAAAAGTGATGCTTGCTTACTATGAAAAAACAATACAGTGCAATGTAATGAAAGATAAAATATCCCTTGGAATCTAACAATGTGAAATAACTAAACTCTTAAGCATGAGTCGAGCTTCTCATGAACATGATATGTGTTCTGTTTTGTTTTGTTTTATTCTGTTTTGTTCTGTTCTGTTTTGTTCTGTTTTGTTTTGTTTTTTTGAGACAGAGCCTCAGTATACATCCCTGGCTGGCCTGAAACTCACTATGTAGACCAGGATGGCTTCAAAATCAAAGAAACCCACCTAATGTGTATAGGTTATATACAAATAATATGTCATCTTTAAAAAAAAAAACATCATCTTATATAAGGTACATAAGTACTCACAGATTTGAATATCTGTGGGAGAGTCCTGGAGCTTTGATGTCCCTATGGACTGTATATGCATGCCTATGTGTTCATGTATGTGATTATAACATACATATGATTATTTCTTTTCATTTCTTTCACATTTTCATGTCCAGCCAACGTGATTATCTCCAGCCTTTATCTGCTCATAATTCAATTTCTAGTCACATATTTGTGCTGTATGCTGTTTCTGATTTATTATTTCTGAAGCTTTTTTCTGTGTTTTGACAGTGCTGGGACATTTGTTACGTCTATAAAGGTGTTTTTCAGTTTGATTCTTTAGCCCACCATCTTTCTGATCACCTAATTCTATGATTTTCACATCTCATCTTTGAGCTCTTATTTTAAGTCCATATTCATTTCAAATTGCTCTATAGCTCACAGTACTTGCTGGGCATTTCCATCTGCTCTTTGGGATATTTCCTTCTTCCTTAGACTTCTTGTCTTTTACCTGTTAGATCGAATCCAGAGCTTCTGAGAGGTGAGAGCAAATTTCAGGCCTTCCCTTCTGGATTCTTTCTGTTTCTAGGCTGGGCACTTTTGAAGATGCCGGTGGAATGTGCTGCTTTCTTTGCTTCCTTGTTGCTGTTGACCTTCACTCCACTCCTGGGCTAGTTTCGGGTTTTCTTAGGGCTTTATTGCTGTTGTTGTTTCCCCTACTTTTTCCTTTAATAACAAGAGAGGTTCTGTGAGGTGGCCTTTTTCCTTTAGTCTAACACAAAAGCTTCTTTGAGTGTATTTTCTAGTTGTTTATCACTGGTGTGTGCTATGCTTTCTAAATTGTGATGTTGTATTGAGCCATACAAACAAATCTTTCCTATTAGTTCTAAGAGTTTTTCAGGCATGATGGTGCGTATGTTTAATCCCAGTGGAGGCAGAAGGATCAAGTGTTCAAAGCCTTCCTCAGCTACATAGTGAGTTGCAGCCTGGGATACAAGAGACCCTGTCTCAAAACATCAAAATCAAAAGACATTATATTGTGTATCAATGACACTCTAGTACATTGCCTTTTTGGTGTTTTATTTTACTCATAGTCCTAGGGTCAGACATAGCTTTTTACATACTTCATACTGTTCATTTATTACTTTTGTCTTATCGCATGTAACAAAGCCTCGAGAAAAGTGTTGAATAGTAAAGCAATTATACACATCCTTATAATCAGTCTAAATCCTGATTATAATGGGAGTACTTTGAATGGTTCATCCTCAAGTACGTTTCTGTACATCTCTTATGCAAATCATTTTCCAAGTTAAGGAAATTTTCTCTATTCCAGGAATGCTAAGAGAGTGTTCTCAATACTAGATGTTTAGGACTGGCGAGATAACTTAGAGATGCTTGTTGCCAAACCTGATGATGACCTGGGATCTATAAGGTGGAAGAAGAGAAATGACTTGACCCATTTGCCCTCTGACTTCCAAATGCATACATGCACACACATATATAAAAATAGATAAATGTAATATTTTTAAAGAATGGATGTCTAATTTCAGCAAATAATTTTGTGGTACATATTGTGGTGGTCATATTTTTAAGTGACTTTATTATTGTGCATTATAATTTTACCACACTTGAATTACCTATATAAACCTCACATGGTAATGAAAATTTTTAACACTTTGTTAGATTTCAATTTGCTAGTGCTTGATTTCATATTTTTTCAGGTATTCACTGACAAGAACAGTTTATACTTTTCTTTTTGGTGTACTATACTTTCCAATGTGGGTATCATCTACAATAAATTAGTTGGAGTTTTGTTCTATGGTCTATAAATAGTTTATATAGCAATACAATTTTTTTACTCCTTGCAAGTTGGAAAAGCTTTCCTAAAAAGAAGTTTGGAATCATCCACAGCCCCCAGGCTGAGTTCAAGTGCCCCATGGGTCTTTTGGAATTCAAGGAGGAGGAGACTGTCATTGAGATGCCCTGCTGTGACTTCTTGCATTCCAACTGCAAATTCCTGTCCTCTGTGCTGTACTATGTGAGAGCTGCCCATTTAAGGCTGGGAAGCAGAAGCTGCAGCACCATTTGGTAAACCTCCACGGAGCCATGGAGCCATGTGTTCATGAGGCAGATAGGGTTGAGAGCTCATCCTTCAGGTTATCTTCCTTTTACTCCTTGAATCTTCATTTTTCGTTGGACATTCCTTATTGTTTATTTTTCTGTTATGGTTTTTTAATTCTTTTAGGTTTATTTTATTGTTTATGCTCACGCACGTGTGTGTGTGTGTGTGTGTGTGTGTGTGTGGGCCGAAGTGGGCTTGAATCTCCTGGAGCTGAAGTTGTAGGTGATAGTGAATCACCAATATGGGTGCTGGGAACTGAAATCCAGTCCTTCACAAGAGCAGCAGCAGGTGATCTTAACCACTGAGCCATTTCTCTAGCCCCATGTTTTTTGCTCTTTAAGCCAATTTTTATTATAATGTTTTCATAATATATGATTCATTTTCAAGTTGGTAAAAACTTGTGAGTTTTTAGAAAGGTGTGATGGGGAACACCTTTAAATGCCACCACTCTTGAAGCAGAGGCAAGTCTCTCTGAGTTTGACACCAGCCTGGTCTACATAGTGAGTTCTAGACAGCCAGGGTTACATTGGGAGACCTGTGTCTTAGTTAGGGTTTTTTATTACTGTGAAGAGCTGCGCCATGACCACGGCAACTCTTATAAATGAAACATTTAACTGAGGTGGTGGCTTACAGTTTCAGGGGTTCAGTCCATTATCATCATGATGGAGAGCATGGCAGCAGGCAGGCAGAGGTGGTGCTGGCTATATCTTGACCAGAGGGCAGCAGGAAGTTGACTGACTGTCACACTGAGGGAAGCTTGAGAAAAGAGACCTCAAAGCCAGCTTGCACAATGACACACTTCATCCAACAATACCATACCTCCTAATAGTGTCACTCCCTTTGGGAGTCATTTTCTTTCAAACCACCATAGAGACCCTGTCTCAAAATTCAAATTGTGATTTGTACTTACTTATATTTTTTCAATTGTCTTCCACATATGTAATTATAGTCTCTGATGTTGCTTGTTTTCTCCTGTTTTTCTTTGTCCCAATTGTCAAAATTCCTCAAATAAACTCAGTCTATATTAGTCAATATTATTATGATTTCATTTTGTTTCTCTTTTTATTTTCATTTTATCTTTATTATGTCCTTCTTTCTGTTTTCTTGAAATTCCCTTTATTGTTTTTCTGCTGTATTCATGATTTAGATACCTATTATACTCATTTATCTTAAATTTTCCTTGTTTTCAAATACATATGTGAGTGTAGAAATAACTTGATAACTATAACTTCATCTCACAGGTATTGACAACTGCCTTTCTTATTGAGCAAGTTTTTTGTATGTGTGTTAATGTCTAATTTTATTTCATTGCATTATGTCACTATCCCTTCAAAGTTTTAATTATGCAATGAATAGATATGGTGGTGCGTGCCTGTGGTTCCCTCACTCAGAGGTAGAAGTCTTTCAAGTTGTAGGTCATCTTAGGTTATATAAAGATCTTAAGCTCAAGGCCAGCCTGGACAAACAACAACAGAAAAGCCTTCTGGTGTTTATGACATCATTCAATTTCATTATCGTTATAAGATTTATCACCTGTTTGCCTATGCTTCACTTAATCCCTTTCTCTAAGATATTAGCTTCTTGGAAACAGGGGCATCATCTCTTATTCACCATCACATTTTCAGTACCTAAAGCAGGGCCTGGAATATAATAGGCACTCAATAAATCATTCTTGAATAAATAAATTATGAACAATGAATGTGACTCTTCAGATTATTGGTTTTTTCCTTAGAAATTAGAGAGATTTCATTGTTGAATGAGGGTGTTCTCACACACAGGCAAAGTTTATAAACCAAATACACTTGCAAAGACTATCTTCTGTTGCATACAAAGTTGTTACTTTTGGAGAGACAAGCCAAATCCCCTCTAATTTCTAGATTACTGGATGGTGAACTGCATTAAGCTTTTCAACAACGATTGTAGACATAATATTTTTCTTTGTATTTCTTCTTACTCATGGGTTCCACATTCATAGACAGAAGGAAAAAATTGTGACTATGATGAACATATATAGATGTTTTCTAGCCACTGTTCCCTAAACAATACAACATAACAACTATCTACATAGCATTTACAGTACTATCAGGTATTATAATTAATCTAAAATCTAAAGTAGACAAGATCACTCACATGCATTATATACAAATATTTTATATGATGGAAATGGAGCATCTGAAGATTTTGGTACTTCAGAGGGATCATGAACTAGTCCTTCATGGATACTAAAGATTGACTATATATAATGTTTTCCATTCTATTTTGAAACTATATTGTTAATTACATAAAAGACTATATGTTGTGTTTTTCTAAGTGATATAACCATATTTATTGACATTATATGTTATTTTTTCACATTTTAGACCTTTCTATCTGAAATTCTAGTCCATCATATATGCCACCATTGATAAGGTGGCATCTGTTTTCTTTTCGTTAGTTTCTCCTGGTTCATTTTCTTCCATTTTCTTATCTAGTACAACATACAGATGAAATTTGGGTTTTATATTTAATACAATTTGGGTCTATCTCTTTTTAAGTGAATTTAACCTGTTCATGTTGTGGTTTATAGGCATCACAACTGGGTAGGACTATTGATTATTCCACTCTTTGGCAGCTTGCATAGCACCTTCTGGTATGTTAGAAGGTAATCCTTGGGGAGGAGGTTTTCAAGTCTGATCTAGCTTGAATCTTATGAGTCCTGTGTCTGGAGTCCTGATGTCTTCAGCAGTAGAGACTTACCTTCCATCTCTGGCAGGCAAGCAAGGGCAATAGCAACAGCAACAGCCTATATTAATTTGAGAGTCTCTTTGACTCCCCTGATCAAAAGCTTCAAAAAAGATTTCTCATGTTTGGTGCTGGAGTTTTATTAGATGGTCTGTAGCTAATGGAGGGAGTACTGTCAATCCAAGTGGCATAACTTCACTTAAGTTATGTATACACATACATTTACATAAGTCATATCTAATTTTAGGTAAATATACAATACATTTCCTTAAGATGTTTTCAAATAGCCTTAGTGTTATTTATCCCTTCTCCCATCCCTCTTATCAATTAAAACACCTCTCTCCATTTTCCTTTCTCTCCCTTCATATCTCTTATATCCTGCTATCCCTCTCTCATCCCACACCTCCTCACCCCACCTCCGCATAATCCTTTTTTTCAAAACTTTTCTGGTTTCTGCAGTTACTCCAGGTTATATACTCATATCTGAAAATTTAGAGCTAGGAGCCTCATATAAGAGAGAACATGCAATGTTTTTCTTTCTGGATCTGGGTTACCTCATTCAACATTGTCTTTTCTAGTTCCATCTATTTACCTGAAATTTTCAGTTCTCTTTATAGCTGAATGATATTCCATGGTGTATAGGTTGGAGGACATTTAGGTTGCTTTCATTTCCTAGCTACTGTGACTAGAACAGCAATGAACATTGCTAGCAAGTATCCCTGGAGTAAGATGCTGAATCCTTTGGGAATGTTCCAAGAAGTGGTATAGCTAGGTAATATGATAGATTAATTTTTAGCTTTTTGAGGACTCTCCACACTGATTTCCAGAGTGGCTGGACCAGTTTGTAATCCCACCAACAGTGAATGAGGTTCTCTTTTCCCCACAACCCCACCAGCATTTCTTGGTTGTTTTGTTACTCTTAGATATTCTGACTGAGGTAAGATGAAATCTCAAAGTTGATTGAATTTGCATTTTCCCTGATTGCTAGGAATGATAAACATTTCTGAGGCATTTCCTAGCCATTTTAATTTCATCTATCTTTTCTCTAGCATATGTTTTGACATCTTGTCAAATGTCAGATGGCTATAGTCACATATACTCATGTTTGAGTCTTCTATTTTGTTTCATTGGTTTTGTATGTCTGTTCTTGTGCCAGTACCATACCCAAAGCAATTTTTAAAATGACATCCAGGGTCAGCCATGATGGCACATGCCTTTAATCGCAGCACTTGGGAAGCAGAGGCTAGTGGATCGCTGAGTTCAAGGCCACCCTGATCTACACAGTGAGTTCCAGGATAGTCAGGGCTATGTAGAGAGACATTGTCAAAAAAAACCAATGACATCCAAAGGCACACTTTGACCTGAGAGTGGGTTTTTTTGTATTTTCTAAAACCATTGAACAGAGCAAAACTGATACTGAACCATGCCAAAGCAAGTACATTCTCAAGGGAAATTAGTTTCATTAAAGGAAAGCCATCAAGCGGTTGTGGTTTTCCCAGATGGAGTCATATTTCAGGTAACCCAAAAGCCCAGGTAGTGAAGGGGATAACTTACTTCTCATTTAAAAAAGTAGTGATTAATAAAAATATGAGAATGATCAGATTCAAAAGTTACCAGTTCATGATACACTTCAATGAAATGATTGATTCAGACAAGGATATCTGACAGATGTTTAAAACATCAGGCACTACTCAAGAAAGGGGACCATAAGTTCACAAAAGAGGAATTGTACTACTGTATTAGTCAAGATTCTCTAGAGGAACAGCATCCAGTAGTTGTTCAGTCCATGAGGCTGGATGATGTCTCAGCTGGTTTTCAATATACACAGTATACACCAGAATTCCAAAGAAGTAGGCTCTGATGCCAATGAAGGAACGGACTTGCTAGCAAGGTGAGAGCAAGGAGGGGGAGGGGAACTTCTTTCTTCCATGTCCTTTATATAGTTTGCAGCAGAAGATGTGGTCCAGATTAAAGAAGGATCTGCCCACCTCAAAGATCCAGATTATAAGTGGGTCTTTCCGCTTCAAATGATTTTATGATTTTATTAAGAAAAAAAAAATCCATCATAGGTGTGCCAAGCTGTAGGTTCCCAAGCCAGATGGGAGACAATAGGGAATTGTCCATACATTGGACATCTCTCAGAGAGCAGAAGTGGGGCTGCTCCCTATGCAAATCAAGCTTGGCCCTACTCAACTCCATAGAGACAAAGGCCATGTCATAATAAAGTCAGTCAAGCTTCTTTCTGTCCCCCCTCCCCAGGGAACTGGCTTCTTAGAAATCACGTGACCAGCAGTCTACTAATCCGACTGGCATGCTTGGAGAGCCCCTGCCTAAACTTCAGCACTTCCTCCTTGACCTCCCCCAACATTCCAGCTAGATAAGCTAGCCCTGCCATTTCAGTAAACAAGCTGTCCTCTGAAACAGTCTCCCAGATCACACCACTGCTGGAGCCCCTGCTCCCCAGCTCCTCTGCATCCTGGGATCTCCCATGCATAACTGCTAATCCAGGTCAGGGACTCACACCATTTGGGTTTTAGTTAATTCCAGATGTAGTCAAGTTGACAACCAAGAATAGCCATCACAATCACCAACAGGTTAAAACACTGTAATTTAGCAGGTTATTTTCTAGTTTCTTTAAAATTTTAGATTTATTATTTTGTGTTTAGTAATGTTTTGCTTGAAAGTATGTATGGATGGTGCTCACAGAGGTCACAAGAGAGTGCTGAATTCCTTGGAACTGGAGCTACAGGTGGTTGTGAGCCGCCATATAGGAGCCATGAACAGAACCCAGGTCCTCTGCAAGAGCAACAGGTGCTCTTAACTGCTGAGCCATCTCTCCAGCCTCTTTCCAGCTTCTTGAATGCTTATTCCCAGCTATTCTTGTCTTCAAATTAGGTTTATTGAGGTATAGCTTTCCAAAGCCTTAAAATTCATTTTTTAATGGTAAAGTTCTACGAGCTTTTGTTTTGTTTGTTTGTTTTTTTACAGTCCATGGAGGCTTTTTATTAGTGTGTTTAACATCTCTAGAAAAAGAATCCCAGGATTTTTCGTCCTGTGTGTTTTCGTCTTGCTTCTTCATGGTCCATGATGCCAGCTGAGGTTGTCAGTGCAATGAAGCCAAATTGACCGGAAGGAAGCAGATTGTTCTGCCATTTTTCTAGGTCTTTGAGTTGCACATCAAATCTAGGGCTTATCACTCCACACTTGTTCAACCTGCCTGTGAGGTTCACAATGATTTTCCCAGCTCTATGGTCATCAATGATTTCAAACTCACCAATGTAACCATGCTTCATCATCATATTTAGGAACCTAACAATGACTTTGGAGCAGGGCCTGATGAGGACCTAGCGTTTGCCTCTCTTTTCAGCATTGTTGATGCTCTTGAGAGCATCAGCCAGGATATTCATGAGTGTGATGGCGTGGAAAGATGGCGGAGAGCTTTTGTTTTGCATATATGATTTGTAGTTTGAGGTCTTTGGTTTTTGTTTTTGAGACATAGTTTCATCGTGTAGCCCATGGACACAGCTGGTGATATTCCAACCACAGCCTCCTGAGTGCTGGGATTACAGGCATTCACCTCCACACCCAAGTTCTACGAATATTGACAACTGTATACAGTCATGTGACTCCTACCACAACCATGATACACAATAATTTCATCACCTCCAAAAAGTTCTCTCATATCGAATGTGGTCAATCTTCTCTCCTCAACCTGGAAACTATTGGAATGAATTTTACTGTTTTCAAAATGTCATATAAATAATGCCAGTCTTTTATAACCCAAGTTTCACTCAGTATAATGCTTTTGAGTTTCATTCACATTATGGATTGATTGAATAGATTAGTTCATCTTTATTACATATGTATAATAGTAAAATTGGCTAATTCATTCATCAGTTGATGAATACTTGGATCTTTTCCAGGTTTAGCCAATTACCACCAACAAAGCTATTATGAATATTTGCATACCTGTCTGTGTTAACCTATGTTTTCATTTCTATTATGTAAATTACTTAAGATTTGGCTTGTTAGGCAATGAAAAAGATGTATTTAATCATGTTTTAAAAGCTGTTTTTAATGTGTCTGTACCATCTTACATTCTCACCAGAATTATATGGGAATTTTGCTTTATCCAATCTTTTTTTTTGGGG
>LZPO01116966.1:470500-483756 GCA_001675575.1 Neotoma lepida
CATCCCATCAACATTAGTTAGCCATTCATTCATTTGTCCCATTTTTAAACTGCCTAATGTGTTATCAAACAAAGACCAAATTCTTTTCATGGTAGAAATATTCCCAATTTTTAACGTGGGGAAAAAACTTTTTAAACTAATTTCTTCCTTTAAAATATTTTAATAGACTTACCAAGTCTGCGTAGAGCAATAGAAGTCCGAGGGAATTTCAAAGCAGCTACCTAGCGTGGTAGTAGTACAAGATGGAAATCCAGAAGAAGCAAGAGGCCACCACCCACCAGTAGCTAAAAAAGCCAAAAAACTTCAGCCACATGGATTAAAAATCTGACCACAAGCAGCTCCACCTGTGTGTAGCTTGGATGCCTTGTAGCTCAGGCCACATGTAGACCCAACTGCTTGTAGCTTTGGCCACGTGCAGCCAAAACTGCTTGCAGATCTGGCCACCTGCAGCCACTACCACTTGTAGCTCCTGCCAAGCTGGAGGGCCTGTAACCCCAGGCCAGGCCTGTAACCCCCCAGCCTTTAAGGCCACAAACGGCTTTTAATGAGTTCTAGCCACATTGGGCACCAAATGTAAGACGAACTTCTAACCAGTCTTATTAATAAACACACAGAACAAGAAATAGGGGTGAAACTCTGACAGAGATCAGAGGAATTAGGAGCAAGCCACCACTAGCCTCACCTCACCAATGCTGCCTCTACTTCCAACGAGCGAAGTGAAGAGAAGAGAGAGACTTCCGGTCTAACCCAGCTTTTTATGCCTGTCCATTCTGCTAACTCATATCATATCCTCACCAAGCTACATCACTTCCTGTCTTGTCTGCATGGATCTTCAGAACTCTAAGGTTGATGCTGGGATTAAAGGCGTGTGCCACCGCCCCCTTCCCCTAGTTCCCAATGTGACCTTGGAGTCACAGAGAAACAAACGGATTAAGGGCGTGTGCTAACTTGCATGACTATTGTTTTACTACTAGTGGCTAGCTGCCCCATTTTTCCTCCNATCCTCAGATAAATTTTATTGGGGAACACAGATAAAATATCACCACAAGAGGCAAAACGCTGATACACATAAAAATAAAATAAAATAGAAATATACCTCTTAATTTCAAAACATACAGTGACTTCTACTTTTTTGCTTAATTTCTAACTTTATTTCATAATGGTCAGAGAATATACTCTGTGCTATTTCAATCTTTGCAGTTTGTTGAGACTTCCTTTACATCCTTTGTGTGGTCAATTTTGTAGATTTTTTCATTTCTAAAGAGAAAATATACTATCTACTTTTAGAATGCAGACTTGTGTACTCATTAGTTATATTAACATGATGAATTATGCTAGTCAGGAATTTTATATTCTCAGTAATTTTGTCTTATTATTTTACCAATGTTGAATTTTTTATTCCCCATTATATCTAGGCAATAAATCACTACACAGCAATAACAGTGAATAAATTACATTCTCATGCATTCAGATGGATGATTAATGAACTGATAATGTTGAGTGGGGAAAAGGCAAACACTAAGGAGTACTATCTGGATGGTTCCATTTAGATAAAATTCAAAAAGCAGACAAAACCGATCTATGTTTTCATAAGTCCCAACAATGACTGCATCTGGCTGAGGAAGAGGACATCAATGTGGTGTAGACAATGCTAGTAATCTTTTCTTTCCTAATTTGGTTTCTAACCAGATAAATGTATTTGTTTTGGGAAGAGTTATCAAGGTATATATTTGTAACTTGTGTACTTTTAATGGCATTTTAAAAGTCAATGCAGACATGGTAGCATATGCCTGTAATCCTAGCACTACTTGGGGCTGAGGCTGGAGTGCCCATTGAAGCCAGAGTAAGATGGAACCGGAATTTTTTTTCCCCTATCACTACATATTTTAATCCACCCACCACCAGGTGTCAGCAAATCCCAGAAAGGGGGAGGCTACTCTAATTGATGGTTTCTGGGTGTTTATTCCTGCATCTTTTTATTTTCAAGTATTTTCCAAGAATTCTACAAAGAACCTGTGTCATTTAAATCTCAAGGAAAAAATAAAATAATACTACACATAGTAAGAGAGCTCCTTATCCATTTCTCGTTGCCATAGAGCAAAATAATACCACTCATGGTCACTACCAAGTTATCATCAGATCTCTTCAGTCTATAAGCCTAATGTTGTTCCCAAAGACAAAAACTGGTCCATATCCTTTCTGAATCTCAGTTTCTACATCTTTAAAGCGATGGTGATAATACTCCTTTAAAGAGTTCATCAAATGCATACTGTCATCACATATGTACAAAGGGCTAAAATCCCTAGCCTGCTAAAGAGGCACACCAGGAACACAGGTCTCCCTTAAGGAAGCAGGGCAATATGCAGTTTTCGAAAAGCACAGAGCACTTGGGGCTCCAAACATAACCTGGATCCATGTGTTCAAGTGCCTTGAACACTCACTGGGAAAAAATTCGAGTCCCTTGTTAGGTAGTAGATTTCCTCTGGGAGTGTTTATATAATGATGGCAGAGCTACCTTCAGAGAAACTGCCCTGGGAAATTATGGGTTAGAAAGCCTTACAGAGATAATGGTATTTGGGAGATAACGGTGGGAATCACACATTCTCTCCAGGAAAAATCTACTCTCCACTGTGACTAAAACAACAAGGAACACAATGTGGAGGGAGAGAAGGAGGACAAGAGGAAGGAGGAGAGGGAGGCAGAGTTAAATCAAAGCAATGATACGAAGAGGTCTCTGCAAACAGAAGGATTACTGAGCTGTACAGATTGCAGGCAAAAGGTGAAGGCCTGCTCTTGGAATAGATTCCTTAAGCCAGTAACAGCATGGCCAGTTAGTAATTGAAAAATAGTGTCTTCTGGACCTAAGGGGCTGGAAGGTTCTATAATAAAGTTTTGGAGAGTTGAACACAAACAACGTTTACAGTGAATCTGCCTTGGCTGCATACAAAGAGGACCAGGCCATGGAGAAGCTGGCAGTGGCCCGGAATAGGAGGCTGGTCCATAAAGAGATTTCTGCTACTTCTTGGTTGTGTTTTCCTAAAACCAGAACTTGATGTGGCCTCCATCCATAATCTTTAGCACGAAAGGAATGTATATCAGCTAATTTTCTTCTTTTTCTTTAATTTGATGACCCAGCTTGAAGCTTCAAATTAAAATGATCTTTTTAATAGCATTTAATAACAACAAAACTCACTATGAGAGTTTATTAGGAGAAGAGAAGGACAGCAAAGGGTGTGCTCAGGCCTGTTTGAGAGACATGTGCGGGAGAGAGAGGAAGAAGGAGAAGCAGGGAGAGGAAGGGGGGAGGAGTCTGTGACCCGCTTTTTATGAATTCACCCACACATGCGCATATGGGCTCACACAGTTACACTACATGTACGCATAGATTGCGTGATCATACTTTGTGCAAATTACGTGACCACACAGTGCACAGATTATAGATTATGTAGGACATAAGGCCCCTTGCTTGGCTACTGAACAGTGCATATGTGGTCATGTAGCAACAAATCTTGCAACTTAATTTAGGTAGGATGTTATAGAAGCCTTCTCTTATTGAGAGGTAAACTAAGGCTCAAGAAGGGTTATGGCACATGGGCAGCTCAAACTATGTCTTGCACCCTAAGAGCCTTCCCTACACTATGGACAGATCCAACCTTATCTGAGAAGAACAGGTAGGAGGTGCAAGCATTCAGGAGGCAGAGGCAGTTAGGAGTTCCAGGCAAGCCTGGAGCACATAATAGGGATCTGTCACAAAAAATAATCAGCCAAACATGATGGCACAGGCCTTTAATCCCAGCACTCAGGAGGCAGAGGCAAGCAGAATTGTGTGGTGATATATTATGTACCCTAATAAAATTTGCCTGAGAATCAGAGAAGAGAACAAGCCACTAGATTAAACATAGAGGCCAGGCAGTGGTGGCACACACCTTTAATCTTAGCACTCAGGAGGCAGAGATCTGTCTGCATCTCTTTGAGTTCAAAGTCACCCTGGACTACATGAGATTGACTCAGTCTAGGAGAGAAAATAGAGCCAGGTAGTGGTGGCACACACCTTTAATCCCAGCACTAAGAAGGAAGTGATATGGTAGGCGGAGAAAGGTATGTAAGGCATGAGAAGACAGAAACTAAAGGCTTTTCAGCTCAGGAACCCCTTTCGGCTAGAGGCCTTTTCAGGCTGAGGAGTTGGTGAGGTAAGAGGTGGTGGCTGTGGCTTGTTCCTTTGTCTCTCTGATCTTTCAGCATTTGCACTAATATCTGGTACTAGGATTTTTTTTTTTTATTAAAAGACTGTTTAGAAATTCGTGTTACATAATTCTGTGAGTTTGAGGCCAGCCTGGTCTACAGAGTGAGTTCCAGGACAGCCAGGGCAACACAGAAAAACTCTGATTCAAATAAACAAACAAACAAACCTACTATTTATAGTTGAGGATGTGGCTCTGTGGTGCTGATCTAACACCTGAAAGGAATCCCAGCACCTCAAATAAATAAGCACTCTGTGTATGATCCTCTGTTTTTCATTTGGTTCTATGGATTGATTTGTGCGTTCTGGGCAAGTACACCGCTGGTGAGTGAGAGCCTCAAACTGCATCATCATCTCCTTTTGGTCTTTTTCATTGATTTTTTTAAAAAAACCAATAAAGCAACAAGTTTCCTTATGGCATTTCCATGAATACTTTTGTTTTTGTTGAGCATTGTCCCCCACATCCCCACACCCTCACACCCAACCTTGCTCTTCTCCTACAGGTCCTGTTCCCAGTGACTTCCCTTCTGCTTTTCTGTTGCAAGTATTCTTGGGCCTTCTCTCCTCCTCAATCCTCTCCTAGGCCCCCCTTTTCTCTTTCTACAGTCCCCTTTCTTCTTTCATGGTAGACAGGCACACACACATAAAAATTAAAATCTAAGTTCTGCATATTAGAGAAAATGTGGTTTTGTCCTAAGTCTTTTTTTCTGGGGGTTGGGGTAGCAGGACACAGGTTTTCTCTATGTAGCCCTGGCTGTCCTGCAACTCACTCGCTATGTAGATCAGACTGGCCTTGAACTCACAGACATCCTCCAGCCTTTGCCTCAAGTGCTGAAATTAAAGATACGTGCCATTATGCCCAGCCCAGACATAATAATTTCCAGTTCCATTCACTTTGCTGAAAAATATCATAATTTCATTTTTATTTATAGCTGAATAAAATTCTGTTGTGTATACATATCAGCTTACATGTGGTTTTTCATAATCCATTTTTTGTTTTTTTGTTTTGTTTTGTTTTTAATTCATATAGGGGGGTCTGTGTGTGGGTTTGTGTACGTGTGCCTATAGGTGTCAGTGGAAGCCAGAGGACTTAGATCCTGGACCGGGACTTGCAGGTGTCTGTGGGCCAGCCACCCAATGTGGGTGCAGGGAACTGAACTCTGATCTTCTGGGAGAGCAGGTATGTGCTCTTAAATGCTAAGCTATCTCTCTAGGCTCCATTTTCTGTTTATTGAAGCCATCTGAATTCATAATATTATACAAAACACTGGACACAGTATACCTTAATTCCCAGCATGATATCTATGTATCATCTTTAATAAATGCCATTCCATACCTTTAATTAAATGACAACAAATCATTGAAGACTAGTAACACTGAGAGTGGCAAAATTTGCATGCATTTCAAATGAACACAGAAAAATATGTATTCAGTTGAATCATATCCCATCACTGAAACTATACTGGCTTCAAGCAACAAAGCCTCAGTTGTCAGTAGGCTAACAGGACATTTCAAGCAAACAGTTCCTGTGCTGCCAATCCCTGAATTCTCATATACACCAAGAAGAAAACCAAAGAAACCATTGTGTTGGGGAATATTATTTTAAGGTGTGTTACTTTTGTTTATGTGCACTTTTTTAACTCTGTGAAGCTGTGTTACTTTGGCTGTCTAAAACACCTGATGGTCTAATAAAGAACTGAACGGACAATAGCAAGGCAGGAGAGAGGATAGGCGAAGCTGACAGGCAAAGAGAATTAACAGAAGGAGAAATCTGAGAAAGGAGAAATCAATGAATGAGAGAGAGACAGAGACAGAGATAGAGACAGAGAGTACAGTAGGGGCCAGCCACCCCACCAGCCAGCCACAGAGTAAAAGTAAGATTTGAAAGGACCAAGCAGATGCCATAACAGGCTGCTCAGTCTTCTCCTAGAGATCAGGCCTCAATTTCAGTGTCCTGAGACTTGAGCAAGCAGTTTCTGGGAGGGCTATGAACAGAAGAGATAGTCCTTGCAGTAGCTCCCTTTCTGCATGTACTCTGACTGCTCAAGGTTCAGCTAGTTGTTTACTGTCTGGGGCCCCTCACCAACTTAGAGGTATGTTCATGGGTCAATGTGAACTTGTGAGGCCAGCCAGCCTCCATGGCAGCTCAAGGACAGAGCCTGGGACTTGTCCAGGCCTGCCCAAAAATGATAACTATAACCCCCAACCAGTAAACTCAAAGGTTACATACCCTCACCCAATCATATGACGCAAAGGCTTCTACCACCCTGCCTGCGGTTTTTCCCTTTAAAAACCCCTCACCCTGAGAGCTCAGGGCCGTCCTCCTCTACCTGCTTAGTCAGAGTGTTGGACACAGACCAAGCCCAGGCTTGCTTGTTATCAATAAACCCCTGTGTGTTTTGCATCGAGTATCAGCTCTGTGGTGGTCTTGCTCAGGGGTCTCCTGATTCGGGCACAACAGTCACATAAGCCATAGACATAAACATGGACTCCTGCTGCTACATGGCCACAGACCCAGACACGGTTCTCAGAGGCAGTATGGGCCAGGACTTCACCATGGCCTCAGGAGGTTTTGCAGGCTACTCACATTAGGCTGTTTCTCTAAACCCTTGCTTGTCCAGATCCACCTCTCCTCATAGTGCTTAAACGGTTACACTTCTCTTTCTCTCCCATCTCTCCACCCCATTGCACATCATAGTTGCTCATGCTGTGGGAGGACCATGCGTTGGGTGGGACCTCCTGTCTTCAAGTGTTTGTCCACCCCAAAAGCTTCCAAAGGAAATAAATTTCTGGCCAAAGTTACACACAGCCCGGTAAAATTGTAGTTCAACATAGAGTCGTCCAGTCTCATGGTTGAACCGCCACCACAACCAACTAGAGAGATTAGCAGCTAGGCCAATAATGAGAAGGAAACACAAGCAGGACATGTCCAGTCCGTTGTGGGTCTCCATTCTGCAGGTACTGCTCTTCCTCCTGGGCTAGGATGCAGCTCTGGGAGTCACAGTGACTCAGTGTGGTCGGTTTCTCAAAGGAAGAAAGCATAGGCTCACTAGCATGTGTGTGTGTTACTGGCTTTATTGATGGGCAGTGCAGTTTACCTTTCCCAAGGAGCAAGGACAGCAACCACTTTCACGTCTCCTGTTCCACCTCACTTCATAGTGCACAAACCACTCATCTTCCATTTCTCCACCACCTATTTCTTCCATCACTCCATGATCTACGTACTCACTTCACACCATGCTCAGCCAGGCACAGGGCCATGGTGTTGTCTTTGTACTTCACGGAGGGCCCTGGGTCCCTGCTAGGGCTGGGCCTGCTGAGGAATTGTCTTGACGCTTCCAGTGTCCAGGATCTGTTTCTTGATCATCCCCGTCATGGTGCCTGCCAGGCTGTCTCATTGTTCCTTACAGCCTCTTCTCTTGGTGGCAGTGGTCCTCTCTCGATCCCTTCCCACTCAGCCAGAAGAAACCAGAGCACTCACTCTTGGGAGAGATTAAGGCCCTGGCTGAGGATACAGACTTCACAGCACTGAGCAAGATGCTCAGTCTGCTGGGGCCACCAGCACCATCCTGATTCCCAGCCTGCTTTCTTATAGAACTCAGTACCACCAGCCCAGGGATGGCACCCAAAATGGGCTGGGCTCTCCCCCATGGATCACTAATTAGGAAAACACCCTACAGGTTTGCTTATAGCCCAATCTAGTGGAAGGAGTTTCTTAACTGGGGTTTCACTCTTACAGATGACTTTAGCTTGTGTCAAGTTGACATAAAACTTGACACTACCCAAAATACAGAGAATAAGTGAAGATTGTATACTAAGCCCTAAACAAGTCATTTATATCACACACCCCTCTAAGACTCAGGGAAAACTGTAGAAGAGAGAGTGGGAAGTATGCAATGCATAAAAGTTAGAGTTAGTAAAAGGTATAATAATCTAAAAGCTTCAGGTGGCCGGAGAAAGTCCCTGCAGGAAGAGTTGACAGGCTGATGTTATCAGTAGGCAGTTAGAAACAAAGCATGGAGACTCCTGACAATAAAGTCAACATGTAAGTAGGACCTCCCAGTAAAACTCATAGCAAGGATGCCAACATGACAAGGACCTTCAATGCAAACTTTACAAGCTTAGGAAAGTGGGAAATTGGTCCGCAGATTAAATTTTCCCACCCCAAATTTCCCTTTTCTGCCATATAAAACCCCAAAGGATGAAAGCACAATTTGCTTCTGTGGAGGTCAGTCTCCTCCCCCTTTTATTTTTACATTACAGTTATCAACCTGACCTAACGTTAGGTGCTGAAACCCAAGGAGAGCTTTCCTGTGCCCCAGCCTTCCCCACTCTGGGCTTTGCATGCTAGGTCTCTGGCATTTTTAATCCTGGGGGTCCTCCAGCTTCCTGCATTTGGCATACCTGGGGATACCCATTCCAGTCCCCTGGTCACTAATTTCCAGCCACTTTCCAGATGTCAGTGACAAGTTATTACCAGAAACAAGCCTCACCCTTGCCTTGCTCCAAATGGTATCCATGATCTCCATTCCTACACACCGTTGGCTTGCTTTAAACCTCAGGGCCCCTCAGACAGACTAAGCTACACACTGTCTCCCATATGCAGAGGGCGTAGTCCAATCCCCTGCAGGTTCCACAGCTGTTGGTCTAAAGTTTGTGAGTTCCTGTGAGCTTGGTTCAGTTGTCTTTGTAGATTTCCCCATCATGATAAACCCTCTTCCCTCTCTTCAACTGGACTTCCAGAGCTCAGCCTGGTGCTTGGCTGTGGATCTCTGCATCTGCTTCCATCAGTTACTGGATGAAGGCTCTATGATGACAGTTAGGGTATTCACCAATCTNATTACCNGGGTAGGCCNGTTCAGGCANCCTCTCCNCTATTGCTAGTAGTCTAANCTGGGGTCATTCTTGTGGATTCCTGGGAACTTCCCTAGCACTAGGTTTCTCCCTATCCCCATGATGTCTCCCTCTATCAAGATATCTCTTTCATTGCTCTACCACTCCATCCCTCCTCCAGCTTGACCATCCCATTCCCTCATATTCTCATCCCCCATTCCCTCCCCTCTCTTATCCCCCATCATCCCCAGTTTACTCATGGAGATCTCATCTATTTCCCCTTCCCAGGGCCATCCATGCTGGTCCCTCCTAGGATCTTCCTTGTTAGCTAGCTTCTCTGGAGCTGTGGCTTGTAGTGTGATTATCCTTTGCTTTACATCTAGTATCCACTTATGAGTGAGTACATACCATGTTTGTCTTTCTGAGTCTGGGTTACCTCACTCAGGATGATATTTCAATTTTTAAAACAATGAATTTCCTTCCCCAAGTCCTTGAAAGAAAGTTACATTAGTCCATTTATTTTTTATCATCTTTATTAGTTGTTGCTATTTCTACATTGGAAGTTTTTAATGTAATTCAGTTAATTTTTTTTCAAGTGGACCTGAGGTTTATTGTCACCTCCCCAGGCCACCATTNCCACCCAATAATTATAAAAGTAAGAAAAATGCCTGTCTCCTGTCCCCATTCAACTTGGGGNAAAAAATCCCATAATTTATGAAGACACAGTCCAAGGCAGCTGGCAGCGTCAGCCCATCTTCTTCCAGATAAGTGAGTGAGGCAGTGACAACTCCAGAAACAAAAGTGGCCACTGTCTGCCATGTGGGGATCCTGAAGTATGAGAGGAGGCTGTTCCAGCCACCCTGGTCTTGGATCCAGACAAGCAGCCACTCTTGGAGGAAGTCCAGTGTCAGCCCAAGGTGGTTCTGATTAGCCTGGACACTTTGGTACACAGGGCCTTGAGCATGAGTTTGCTATCAAAGTAGAAAAAGGCAGCAGCAACCTGGCCCCAGCTGAAGTTGCAATCAGCAAACATGTCAGTTTCCACATAGAAGATGATCCTGGGTGTGTGAATGGGGGGGGGTCCATATTCACATCAGCAATTGTCCTCTGCAGCTCCATGATGCTGTCCAGATCATCTCCAATTAGACTAAGACATTCACTCAGCTTCTTGGTGGATGCATCCTGGGGTGGCTGCTCCAAGGTCAGCTCAGGTGTCTCCCCTGCTGTCCTCCAAGCTCGACCCTGGATGAAACTAGATGTGAATGGAAGCGGGGGAGGGAGGTGNAGAGTGAGAACCGAGTNTTGCTCCTGAAGCCCACCCACTCCACCACAATAGGGCCTCACACTCACCCCTGTAGCAAAAAGCCCCCTGTCTTCATGATCTGCTTAGAGCTGNTGGGCCTGACGCCTCCGAACTGCTCCCCTGACCNGTCCATCACCCNTCACTGCCACTGCCTATTTCAGTCATTTTATTTGACATTCAAATTGTTCCATCTTTGTGATGTAGGAATTCCTTTAGCTTAACTTCTGGACTTTTTGAGGCCATATTGTAGTAGGCTTAACTGATACATTCTTTATCCCATTTCTCAAAAGTGGATTTCCTTTTAGTGGGAAATATTTTTAGACTGCTCAAACTAGAGATTAGGGTTGCTTACTATGATTGCATTGGTAGCTCACCCCTACCCTTTTACTACATGGATCTAGAAAATGTGCATTACCTTTTTAAGAGAGTGTGGTNGTTCGTTTTACTTGCCAACTTGACACAATCTGAAATCACCCAGGAGTCTCAATGTGGTATTGTTAGCCTGCAGGCGTATCTGTGGGNGTTATCTTGATTATTTGGAAGCCCCACCCATTGCTGATGGCCTCATTCTCCAGGCTGGGAATCTTGGATTATAAAAGAGTGGAGAAATGGTGATGAGTCCTTGCACAGAATGTGTGAATTTATTGCTCTCTGCTTTTGGCTACAGATGTAATGTGATTAGCTACTTTGAGTTCCTGCTGCCTTGACTTCCCTCACAATGATGAATCGTAACTTGNAATTGTGAGCCAAATAAACNCTTTCTNCATTAAATCCCTTTTGCCAGGATATTTTCATTANNGCAGTAGGAAAATAAACTAAGAGAGTTATACATGATTACCTTCCATACAGAGAGGGTNCTCCATCTTATTACTGGTAACATTGATTGGTTATTGCTTTAACCTTCAAACTTTAAAAGATGTACAATTATAACACCACTTTTCTCCCATTCAATGGGTGAGAATTGCCATGTTATATATGAGTGAATATTAATAACATTTCCATNGAGATGAAAGTCTTCTGTATCTATCTTGTCCAGAAAGTAGTTACTAGCTGCCTGTTAATGTTGAATATCTAAAATGTCTTGAGTACAATTAAAGAACTAAAGTTTTAAATCTAATCTAAATCTAAATCTAATCTAAATCTAAATCTAATCCATGTATGGTTAGTGCCTATCTGTTCTGTTGGACAACAATAGTGCAACACGTTTTTCCATACCTTACTTTTTCATATCTCAATATTTCCTGGACATTACTACATTGTAGTAGAGAGAGAGGAAGTTCCTGTTGCTTATTACACTTGCATAATATGTCAGGATATAGATGCACTACATTCAATCCCTATCCCATTGGAAAACATATACNATTCTAATAGTCTTTCATTGCTAGGAATTATTCTGCCAAAAAAGACAATGTTCTTATGCTACCCCTCCCCTGCATTGTTTCATTGAGATAGACTCTTATAGAAGAAATTATTTTTTTTCTAAGACACAATTCCTATATCTCATAAGACAGGAAACTTGAAACTGATGACATGTGGAAGNAAGCAAGAAGTAAAGTTTGTTCATGTAGTATGCCTTTTATTCTACCAGATTTTTTGACTCTTGATTTCTTCCTAGTNTGACAAGGTGAAGGAATCTGTAATTGAGTCCTATGTACAGGNAATATTGCTGAGGACAACAAATAGAAAAGACTCAACCCAGAACCTGTGGNGATTGATAGGATACAGTTTTGTTGATGCCTATTTTCAACCTAGCTGATCCGTTATTATTCATTATTCCTCTATAGTTACATAGAACAATACTCAGTATTGAAACAGTGGTTAGGAGTGTGGGTGTGGGATGGGTAAGATTTAGATGTTACTCTGAAAACTGCTACCATTTGGTTACATGTTCTAGAACAAGGAATTTGTCTGCCATGTGTTCAGTAAACTGTTCATGACTTTATTATTCTCTATTATTTTTATTCCACCACCCATCCAACGAGTAAACTATTGAAGTTAGTATTATGCTGCCACGTAAAAATTATGTACCATGAAATTTTACCTTTACTATTGAATGTTGAATATGCAGATTAAGAGATGACTGTAGAATACTCTTGAGCAGATCTAGGCACGTAGCATTGCTTTATATGATACTTTTTCAGTTACGTGTACTATTCCAGAATTGGAACTGGGTTTACAAGTGAAGAGTTAATTAAAAATAAAAAATTAAGTTGACAGAGAAAAATTATCAATGTTTTAACCTATCTATGAACCCCGGGGTTCACATTATATTAACTGTCCTGTCAAGATATGACCACTGGTGCAATNCTGGCACAATTATTCTAGGGGTGACTAACACTTTCTGATTAGATGTGAAACCCACTCCATAGGAGGGAATACATACTTGATATTGAATGTAAACCTGACTAAAAGTCTATGGCTACAGGGTCATGCCCTATGGAGGAGTCTAGTCTGATGCTTTGCTAGATGGATATGTAATTAAACTGCCTTCTACATACTTACATTTATACCTCTGGGATTACAAAGCTCACAGCCTTTACCAGAAAACCTTCTTTTATCAGTGGATGACAGTGAAAGCAGAGATTCATAACTTACCAAAGTGCTAAGATTAAGGGAGTACTGAGCCCCAAATAGGAGGTCTATATCACCTACTCCATGACCCAGGAAATACTGCAAAAGAAGGGATCAAAAGACTGTAAGAGCTGAAAGATGGGGAGTAGTACTATAAAAAGCTGTCATATGGATATGGCAGTTGGCGTTATGAACACAAAGCTGCTGTGAATACAACCATACTACCCATACACATAAACAAAAAAGGCAGTAAAGTGGGAGGAGGGCTAGCTGGGAAGAAGAACCAGGAGGAGGGCTAGCTGGGAAGAA
>LZPO01116966.1:533707-546282 GCA_001675575.1 Neotoma lepida
ACAATGATCCTAGAGCCAAGTCCCACGGTTGCTGCTTGGAGCCTCCGTACTGGATGTCTCCTCCTAAGGGAGAGAAACATGGAACCATCACAGCCCTGGGGGATATGCTGTCCTGTTTGGGGTGTCCTGAATCTACTTTCCATGTACAGACAGGGTGTTCATGGGAGGAGAAGACTCTTTTTGAGCCGATTTGCCCAGTCTGTGAAATGGGCATTAGAATGCTCACAGAATGGTCCAGATGTTCGGTAATAAGACAGGAGCAAGCACATAGCCCTGTCTTTATGACTGAATCCAGGCCACTTCTTATTCCTTCTCAGATTTTTTGGGAGAGCATGAGGGATGAGGAAAGCAGATGGGAAAAGGCCTAGGGGAGATGCTCCCTGCACCTTTTAGGTGGTGATACAATTTTATGAAAATATCTTATATTTTAAGAGACTGGAACTTTGGCTGGATCTCACAGCCAAGTTAATAATCATCCCTGGAGGTCACTTAAGCTTTAGTCTGCTATCTTGCTGTACTCTGCCTAATTTGTTTAACCTGCCTTTAAGAGAACAATGTAACCAACCCTACTTACCTTGGATTTTCCATGGAATCAGCTTGGCAGCCTAAGCTAATGGATAGCTGTAATCTTAAACTATATACTTTCTATGCCCCTGACCCAGACAACAATGCATGTGTGTGTATGTATATCATGATTATCATTTGCTGAAAACAGAAGACAGGTCAAAAGTGTCCTTATATTACAAATATGCACCATTAAATGTTGTAAACAACATATGGATATTGCATGATAAGAATAAGTCTGCCTTACTGAATGCTTTGGAGGTCAGTTGGAGTTAATAACTTAATCCCCCTTGTAAAACTCTGTTAAAGATTTCTGTAAAGTATTCCTCTTCCTTCCCCATGTGATGTTTTCTGTGCTTTTCAGTAAATACAGAACAAAGTCCTTTGTTAGGGATACGACACACGAGAGACAGGAAATAGGGATGGATCAGATACACATAACAGACAGAGTACAGACAAGCCAGATACCACAAATTACAGACAGAAGAAAGACACAGATAAAGCAGTGTAGAATTTAGTAATGAGTTTGGTTTTGGTCAAACTAAACCCAGAGGAAGTGCTGAACTTTCTTTCTTTGATGAGACACCAATATGTTTTGGTGCCTCTGAGACTATCTTAAACACATTTAACTGACACACTTTTCATCAGGACTTGGCTGTTTTGTAATCAAATGTAAGTGCAAAGCCAAAATAAGCAAAGCTAAGACATAAAACAGTCAAAACACACGTATTACCTCAAACAGGATAGGAGAGCACTAAAATCATTTCCAAAGCAACATATGTCCAGAGTAAAGGAATCATGAGAGTTTTATTCAGGGGAATAGATATGTGTGCATATATATATATATAAGCAAATACATGAGTGGGCCCATTCCCAAACATGCTCCAACATGTAGAGATAAGCTAATAATTTAAAAAGAAAAGATAGTAGATGCATTTTTAGCTCAAATCAGCACAGATATAAAAGATTAAAGTGATGGATAGAAATCCCTCTAAGCATGCTCAACTTGCACCATAGAGTTTTAATAGAAAATCAATGAAAGAATACTTTGAAGGTACATAAACACAGGAGTCCGCCCATGAAGCCATGAAGGCACTTGCCTTGCTTAGTCACTAACAGTTTCACTGGTCAGTAACTACTGTGATGCCTGGCAAGAATGAACTTATTGAATCATGGTGGTTGCTCGATTCTTTTTCTCCCTGGACAACTCTTTATTGGGTGACAGCATAGTGTGTATCTGAAGGAGGTGAGTTCTAAGGATGTAGATAGTGACATCTGATGAAATATCTCCAAATCAGAAGGGCAGCAGTACTCAGTACAGGCCACTGCTTTTGACTTCAGTGGAGTGTTTTGCTTGCCTCCTGCGATTTCATGGAACTGAACAAAAGCATGTGGTGAAGTAGCTTCTGTGGGAATACAAAAGTTCACAAGCAGAAAACTGTTTTGATCTCATGATTTAGAGATTTGGTTGGTGGAAGATCATCTGCTTGATATGCTTAGTAGTAGCAGCCCTTGAAACCCATCTCAGAGAGCTCCTCTTTATCTGAATATATATATATGAATATATATATATATTATGTATGCTTAATGAAGGAACATGATGTTTTACTTGAATTTACAATACATTTACTTGTATTCTCTGGCAATAAATAAAAAACAGTGACTAGCAATCAGATAGATGTTGAAACATGTAGTTAATTTGAAGGCACTGTGGTATCTTAATTTGGATTATTTTCCTGGTAGCCATATTTTCATCCATCCCTTATTGAAATTTTATAGACTCTGATATTCCCTAGTGTTACTAAAAAAAAAAACTGTTATAGAATTTATTCTTCAAAGGCAGTGATTTTCCCCCAGTGTCATAGTGCCCTTGGAGGGCCATCAGAGAGATGCCTTACATTGTTGTAATTACTCACATGGGGAAGAAAATTAATTTTTAGCATGTTTACAGAACATTTATCTATGTATTTCTGACTGCATAAATGTTAATTCATGACTTCCATGTCTCTATGATGTTAGATATAAGTCCTTTCTAGTCATCTAACAGTATAATATGTATTCTTCCCTAGTTCACTTAAAAAAACTAGTCTGTAATGAATTTATGAAAACAACAAGAATTTATTACTCATTTTAAAAAGGTATATCAAAAGGTATAAAAATTATATCACAATAATTTTGCATTGTGAGAATAATAATCATGATTCAATTTGCCCAGTTATACAAATATATCCACTATAAGAACCAAGTTGGCAAGCCGGGCCGTGGTGGCACATGCCTTTAATCCCAGCACTCGGGAGGCAGAGACAGGTGGATCTCTGTGAGTTCGAGGCCAGCCTGGTCTACCGAGTGAGTTCCAGGAAAGGCNACAGGTGGATCTCTGTGAGTTCGAGGCCAGCCTGGTCTACCGAGTGAGTTCCAGGAAAGGCACCAAAGCTACACAGAGAAACCCTGTCTTGAAAAACCAGAAAAAAAAAAGAACCAAGTTGGCATAAATGGTTATTGTTATTATTATTATCATTTCCTAAGATATACTCAGTTCTGTAGTTCGTGGTCTCCCCAGCAATCAAAAACCCTGACTGTCCCCAAGTAAATACAGCACTTTAGTCAATGTTATGGCTTAGATATGAGGAGCTCACACCTCATGCACATGTATTGAAAGCTTTCTCCTGAACTAATGGGCAGGTAATTGGATCAAGAGGGCTTAAGAGGCCTCTAGCCTACTAAGTGGATTTGTACACTGAGGGATTCATAAATTGATGGTGCTATTGGGAAGTGATGGGAACTTTTCAAGGGAATAAATCACTGAGGCATCATGCCTTAGGAGCTATATATTTTTTAAGTAGTCTTTCTTCCTCTTCCTTTTCCTCCTTCTCCTTTCTTCCTTCCCTTCCCCATTTCTCAACATGCTCTCTGCCCTAGGCCCAGAAATAACAAAAGGAAATCACTACAGTCTGAATGAAATATCTAAAACTGTGAGCCAAACTAAGTCTTTCCTCTTTTTAAATGATTCAGAAAATCTGCGGAGCAAAAAAAACAAAAACAAAAGAACTTGACTAATACAGTCAATATAGATTTCATTTTAATAAAATTTGTTTTATTGAGATCACAAAGGTATTTGTTTACTCTATGATAATATTTAAGAGTTCAATGGCCAGATCATTTGATAGACATAAAAATTAACATTATAAGAAGACTACAGAAGTGTCTCCAAGTGTTTGTCCAATTTTTTTCACCCCCATTAGCAGTTTATAAGAGTTTCAGAATTAACAATCTTGCCAGTGCCTCAATATTTTTCGTATTAGCTATCCCCTGAGTGTAATATTTAATTGATGATCATTTCTTATTTTTTCCTTAATGATTAATTATGCTGGAAATGTAAACAAAATGTGCTGTCTTTTCTACTACAGGGTTAACTAAGACAAAACTCCAATTAAAAAAAAAGAAGTAAAAAAATTGCCACTTGGCAGAAATTTGAATTCCCACAGGGTCAGCACTTCTTGAAACCAAAATATGTGTTCAAGGTTGTATGGTGCTGCAAAAGTTGCACTCTGCTTATCAGCAGCACTGTTTTGAGTTAGTCAACAGTGTGAGAGTGTGAGAACAAGCTCTGCTCACCCTAGTGAGGTACTGGACCCTTTTGTATTAAAAACTAAAAGCCCAGGGGGATCCCCGCTGTGCATGCTTGCCTGCTTGATGGATGGCTATGTATACTTCTGCAGAAGTAAAACTACTGCCCTACCAAACACTTGAGAATGTGAGGTTGGTCATTTTCATGAGATCCCAGATCCTTTTCTTTTTTCTTTCTCTTTTTTTCAATGTACAAAAATAATTTTTTAATTGCAGAGTCATCTTGGGGTTCCACAGGAACCCAAAGCCTTGTATGGGGTCCATACACTTGCTGGAGAAGAGGGGATTCCTTAGCATCACCAAGACTCAGTCCCATGTCAGCTCTCCACTTGGAAAGCTATTTTGTTCCTGTTAATATTGTCAGTCCCTCCACGTCACTTCTACTTCATCTGTCCTATACCTCTGTGTAATTCCAGACTCGCTGAGAGAGGTCCTGTGTCCAGCCTGAAACATCTCCCAACCTGCTTGGGCTATCATGGCTCCATTGTCAATGCAGAATCTCTCATCTATCGCAAAGAGCTGGGCCCCCTGCTCCTGGCACATTGCTGCCATCATTTCCTGCAGCCTCGTGTTACATCCAACTCCTCTTACGATGAGGGCTTCCTTGGAGCCACAGTGTGCCATGGCTCGCTCTGTGATCTCCACTAGCATTGCAAACACAGTTTCCTGTAAGGAGAAACACAGGTCTTCAGGAATACATTCCCCTGTGGCCAGCATCCTCAGTGAAGGACAGAATCCCTGAGAATGAGATATCCATCCCATTTACAGTGTATGGCAGCTTAACTAGCTTCTTGCCTCGCTTTGCCATCTGCTCAATGTTGTAGCTTAGACTTGGGTCATTGGAAATCTTCAGCACTAGAGCAAAACAGTCCAGACAATTTCCCACAGCAATGTCAATAGTTTCCCCAAACATGCGGTAATGATGTTCTGAGTAGGAAATCACCTGAGTATTTCCTCCGCTGACATACAAAATTGTTGGGCTAATGGCTCCAGTGATGAGGCGGCCCATTCCAATGTGGCCTATGCAGTGGTTCACACGTAGCAAAGGCTTATTCCACAACTGGGCCACAGTATAGGCAACGACAGCTACAGAAGCCAATGGGGCTCCCATACCAGGACCTTTAGTGTAAGCAATGCGATCAATGTCCTGAGAGGTTAATCCAGCTTCTGTTAGTGCCTCTTGCAGTAGGTCTAGGATAACAGCTCGATTGTGCCTGGCTGTGTCACCTGGTAGGAATCTTCAAATACCCAATGATCACTGACTGATCCACATCGAGTTCTTTGGCAAGTTTTTCTGTAGCTGTAAGATCGGCTTCCACAGGTACTCACAATAACAAGGTCACAGTCAACTTAGTAGCCAGCCATTTCAGAGCTCTCATCTCTGCAAGCTCGGTGCCGGGGCCCTGACGTAAGTGCGCCGCGGGTTCACCAGCACCTTGCCGTCGCGCACCACGCCCACGCCGATCTTGTTGGTGCTGCCCTCGAACCCCAGCACCGTGGGCATGGTGCGCCCCGACTCCGGATCCCGGATGGCAGGACTAGTCAGAACCGGCACCACCACGAACAGCCCAGAACCCCCAGATCCTTTTCTAACACCAATATTGAGTATCTTCTCATTTACTTGACTTTAATCTATCATCATTGTTTGTCTGTGAAACTGTTTTCATTCTATTTTTTCCTTCATACATGAATATATTTTTTGTGATCAAATCCAGCCATTACTCCCTCCACTATCTCCTCCAAAGTCCCTCTCTTCACATCCTCCTCCCAACTTTACTAATTTGTGTTACACACATGTGGATATAGGGTTGCCCACTATAGCATAGGCAATCTGCCAGGGGCACCACCCATGAAAAAAACTGACTTTCTCTCCCCCTACAGCTGTCAACTGCATAAAGCTTGTCAGCTAGGAGTGGGGCCTTCTGAGCCTCTCCCCATCCATGCTGGAACATTGACTAGATCAACCTTGAGCCGTTTTTATATAATAATTCTTAACTGTGAAATGTCTTTCTTCATATTTAGTTTTGTGACAATTTATATTCTAGTTATTAGACCTCTTAGATACTAAGGTTTTGAAATATTTTCTCTCAGAAATTTGTCTTTATATTATCTTAGTAGTAGTTTTGGAATAACTCAACCTCTTAATATATAAAAAGTCCAATTTAATGATTTCTCACTTAGGAATTATGCTTTTAGTGTCTAAACAAAGGAGCAAAAGGTTAACCTTCCATATTTTCTGATAGAAATTTTTTAGCTGGAGTTCACCTTTTGAATGCAGTACAATAGATAGAGCACAGTTTATATTTGCTAATATGAGTACACACTTGTCTGAGCACTATTTCTCTGCAATTCCAATAAAACTCCAAACATTTTTATAAAGAAAATGACATGCTTGATACTCATATTCAGTGAAAACTCAAAGGACATAGATTTTTGAAAAACAATACCTGATTTCAAGATTTCCAGTAAACCTACAGCAATCAAGAAAGTGTTGTATTGACATCAAGCTGAGAAACTAAATCAAATGAACTAAACAAAGAATCCAGAAATAGATCCATATCTACATAAATGACTGTTTTTCAAAATATCCAAAGATAATTCAATGGGAAAGACAGTCTTCTCAAGAAACAGTGCTCAGGGAAGTGTGTACTCATATTCTTAGTACCCTGTGACCTCAAGTGGATTGAAGGACTAGGCTGCTTTCAGTAATTGTATCAACAGAGACCATATAGTTGTCCAAAAACTCCATGTTGGTGACATTCAAATAGTGGTGCTCAAATGTTAGCTGTTTAGAAAGCTTTCATCAAAATTATGAGAAGAAATGTATTAACCTGGAAGATATTTCGTGTGCCACCCTCACCCAAAAAAATTACTAAATCAAACCAGGGACATGAGGTGGGAAGTCTCTATGTTTTCAATAGTTTCTCCAATTCATTCTGATATTCATTTAGGTTTGAAAAGCAATGTGGATTTTCTACAAGCTTTTCTTATATTTTGAATGCTTGTACATGTGCTTTTATGGCTACTGACTTGTAAGTATTGGCTTCTTTTGTATGGTCTGATGTATCAAATAGTATTTCCTTCAATTAAGTAATATTTATTCAGATTTATTGACAAGCCTCTGATTTAAGCACTGTTAAAAAGCAAAAAGAACAGGATAGACAGGGTCACTGAACTGTCATTAAAGACTGGGAAACTGGGATTAAGAAGATAAATTGATTGGAAGAGCAATTTTGTACAGTTATTTATGATTAAGAGAATAATAATTAGAATAGGAAATCAGGGGACAGGGATTATTTACACACAGAGTTGTCAGTGAAGACCTTTCCTGGAAGTGGCTTTAGAACTAGTCCTGAATGATAAGCCAGCACAGACAGGCCATTTCTTTATCTGCTTGCACTGTGTGCTCCAGTTGATCCAGGAGCAGAGGACAAGCCCAGTGGCTGGAGCCTGGCAGACAACACACAGGCTGATGGGGGCTGAAAAGGCAGATGCAGCAGAGTCTGGGCCACACATTTGACACTGTGACTGTATTTTGAGTGTGGAGGATCCCAGTAGAGGAGTGACATGACCTGTAGGTGATGGCTGCTCTGTGCAGAGAATGGACTGCAGAGAGGCAGGATGAGCTAGTGTGTGGGGGTGTGCCTGTTGCAGAAGGCCAGGGGAGGGGCTAGGATGTATGGAAGCCATCATGCAGCAGTGTGCAGAGGGAGGGGTTCCCTGGACAGGGCTTTCAGGAGGCAGATGGGACCTTCAGTGACTGCATCTGGATGTGTGTGTGGGGGGATGAGGCAACTCAAGCCCTCCCCCCCTCCGGGCTTATTCAGCCATGCAGAGACACGGTGCTGCTGTTTTCTATCAGATGCTCCAAATGCCTTAGACTAGCAGCAGACAGTGGTTGTAGGGTTAACCAGCGACTTGGGAAAAAAAAAAAAAGAAAGGAAAAGGCATCGTGGGCGGTGCGCGCTCCAGGGACGCGTGCGCGCGCCCAACCATCCGCTCGAGCCAGAGGAGGGCAGAGGGAACGCGAGCAGACTGCACGCCTTGCCCAGCCAGCAAGCCTGAGCCAGCGAGCGCCAGGGGAGCCCGCGTGGAGGGAGCCGCCAATTGATCCCGCAAGATGAACACCCTGCTGTCGCGGGCGAACTCGCTGTTCGCCTTCACGCTGAGCGTCATGGCGGCGCTCACCTTGGGCTGCATCCTCACCACCGCCTTCAAAGACAGAAGCGCGCCAGTGCGCCTGCACGTCTCCAGGATCCTGCTCAAAAAAGTGGAAGACTTCACCGGACCCAGAAAAAGAAGCGACCTGGGCTTCATCACCTTCCACATCTCTGCGGATTTGGAGAAGACTTTCGACTGGAATGTTAAGCAGCTCTTCCTTTACCTCTCAGCAGAATATTCCACGAAAAGCAACGCTGTGAACCAGGTGGTCCTCTGGGACAAGATCCTTCTGCGTGGCGAGAACCCCAAGCTGGATCTGAAAGATGTCAAAAGCAAGTATTTTTTCTTTGACGACGGGCATGGTCTCAAGGGAAACAGGAATGTCACTTTGACTCTGTCCTGGCAAGTTATACCGATTGCTGGAATTCTGCCTCTTGTGACTGGATCTGGACGCGTGTCTGTCCCATTTCCGGACTCATATGAAATAGCCACGACTTTTTGAAGAACTCTCTCTGCGTCTGAAAAGGGACATCTGTGTACTTAAGGAATCATCTTTCTTTCCTCTTTTCCCTCACGTCTTGCTGACTTCTTTTGTGTTTTGTTTCTTTATTTTAAGACATGCTGTTTTTGTGTCTGGGACTGGCTGAGCTCCTCATCCTCTTGCTTCCTTCCATTTACCTAACATAGAGACTGCATTCATGGATTTTAGTGCGACAGTGGTTGTTATGTTTCCTTTTATATAAGAATTAACATCAAATTGTATAGTTGGAGGGAAGGGCTGATAGAGTACTGGAACATTATTGTACAAACAAAACAACAAAAAAAGTTCACCAGAGGAGAATATTGTCAGACAATTGCATAATAAGGATTGAAAAGAATGCATAGTTTTGTCATATTCACTGTGTTATTCCATGTGTGATATAAAACGTGTTTGGAAAGAATTTAAAAATTCGATATATGGGTGTTGTCATAATAACTCTGTATTTTATTCTTGACATTCCTTGTAGGTTCACATTCAATGCCTTTTTCCTATATCTTCTAGGATGTGTTGAATTACTAGAAAAAATTGTGATTTGCTTCTTAGAAGTCTCACATACAAAATAGGTAAATACGAATGAGAATGAGAATTTAACTCCGTTTCAGAAATCATAATGATTGTCTTTCTTGCTAGCAAATATGTCCATTTGAATAGTGAATGCCTCTGTGGGCTGTAAATAATTATAACTCACTTCATATCTCTTAAGTAAATGTGTGTCTTACAGTGTTTTCTCCACAAAGATTGCTGTGCATTGTATCTTTGCAGAATATTTTAGCACTGTTACTGAAATTTGAAAATGTTTGCATGCTTAACATGTGATGAGTATAGTCTAGTATGTTTAATACCATTAAATAAATGCTAACTGCTTAAAACTGTTTTAGGTCCATTATTTAATCATTATTGGGATATTGCTAATAACACTTTCGGTATGATTTTTCACTTACAAACATATATATTATATATATATTCTATAATCTAAAAAGTAAGCAGTACAAGGTTTAGTTCTCTTCAAATGAAGAAATTCAAATTCAGAAGTTTGTTACTTCAGGCAAACAATAGAGTTCAAACTTGAAATCCAATCTGATACTTTTTGTTAAATATTGTTTTTATTTATGAGATTATAATATAATTACATTATTTTCCTCTTCCTTTTCCTCCCTCCAAAATTCTCGTGTAACCATTAAATTCATGGCATGTAGTCCTAAATACAACATGCTCTGTCTGTATAATGGTACTTATACATATACGACTTCAGGGCTGACCATTTGGTATTGAATAATCCATTGGTATGCTCTTCCCCAGGGAAGACTATTTCTCCCACTCACTCTCAGTGTTTCTTAGTTATCTGGAATTCTTTGTCTAGGGCTGAGGCCTTATGCACCCCACCCCCACCACCATTCACACATAGATGTATCAGTTGGGACTGGGCTCCACAATTCTGCTTTTTCATCAACTGCTATTCAGCTTTAAAGAAAACAGAAATAATAAATTTGCAGGTTAAATAGATGCAATCATATTGAGTGAGGTCACTGAGACCCAGAAAGATAAATGTCCCACATTTCTCTCATCTGAGGTTCCTAGCTCCAAATCTTCAGACGTGAGTACATAACCTGGTGTAACTGCAGAAACCAGGAAAGTAAAAAGAGACCTTTGCTGGAGTGGGGGATGGGGGAGCAATAGATGGGGGATTAGGAGAATGCAAATGATCTGAAGGGGGAAGTGGAAAAATAGGGCATCTAATTAGACAGGAGGGATAAATAAGATAAGGGATAAATAAATAAGATAAATAGATTAGCTGGAGGGGGAAGGGTAAAATAACAGGATATTTGAAAGTGTCATAAGGAATCACATTGTGAACTATCTACCAAAAATACACACAATACAACTAAGTCTGTGTAGAAATATACACATATAGTTTAAATAAATGAAATTTTCCCATCTGGGCTGGCAATGCTCCACACCCCCTTAAGAGCCATAGACTACATAACAAAACCCCCAAACTAGTCATGAGAGTCCCTATTATGAGTTATTGATTAGAGTTGTCCAAAAGTCTCTCCAAATCATTATAGGCCATTGCTGTTGCCCTTGGTTGCCCCCCAAAAGGTGGAAGATAACCCTCTATTGCTGAAATCACCATGCCCTTCAGACTCAGAGCCCAGCGGATCCAATCTGGATCTAACCTGAAAGCCTCCTCTGGGAGGGACTAGCTTTCATAGTACCAGAAGGCACCATGTAAGCTTCTTAAGGAGGGAAGTGACCAATAGTCCTACCCAGCTATGACCCCAATGAACTACAATGACCATCATGGCACGATAACCCTAAGGGTGGAGTTGTGCCACACATACCTTGACATTGCAGAACAGTTTTCTAATTGTACTTAACACACACACTCAACAAGAGGGAAATCATGTTTGGTACTTGAACCTAGCCGTCTACCTAGTGCTAGTAAACATGTAAGTCTTGGAGGAGAACCTTCAAGCACCACTTTACTAAACCAGCATTCTAAATATTTGTCCTTATACTTACATATAAGTATAATCCTTACCTCTTTTTTTTAAAATTAAGATTTCTATTGCTGTGATAAAATACCATGACCAAATTCAACTTCTGTTTCTTTTCCATCTCAGACACACAGCAATCAAATTTCACTTATAGATTTCTTTTTCTTTTTTCCTTTTCTCTAGAAATCCTTTTTATCATTCCTGGAAAGAGATTCCCTTACCTTGTGTGAAAGGACTAATTTTGATTGTGTCAAAAAAGTACAGTTCATTCTCTGGATAAAATCCCCATTTACTTGATTTATATTATAAAGGACTTGGAATGTTTGTAAAATAGCTTATTGAGGAAATATACATAATACTACATAATGAAATTTAAAATGGCCTTTTCCAAGATGGGGAAATCAACACTGTTAAAGCAGTGACTGCAATTTAATTGCTCCTAAGACCGAACAGTCTAGCTACACTACCTCTGATAACAGAAAGGGCTATTTTTTTTCTAAGAACAGTCTAAAACTAATGTGTAACAATTTTTTGCAGTCACATTATGTAAATATAATGCTCTACTAACTTAAACAGCTATGCATGTGGTTATGCTGTTCATGGATAAGCATTTGAGAAGGAGTATTTCCAACCAGTAGAATGTCATGCATTCCAGTGTTAGTTCCAGAATTTGCACTTAGTTTGTGTGGGATCTCCATTTCTTTGTCTGGGAAATGGTAAGAGTTGAAATAACAACTTATATGGTGATCATTTTTCCATCACACACACACACAATACTTTTTTAAATCTTTTCAGCATATCAGAACAGAAATATACAGTAGTTATGTGAAGACAGGAAGATAGGTAGAATGCTCAAGCACATACTTCATATTGATCTGATTTTGTTTTATAGTCAGAAACTTTAATTGGTGTAATTGCTACAGGTGCTGAACATGAAAACTACAGATGTCAAAACATGTCACAACAAAGCCTTAACTAGGCCTAAGCACCGTGTCCCAGATCACTATTCCTTGTGGTGAGCGGGTCTGTTAGTTTGTTAGAGATGCATGCTGTTATTTTTTTTTTCTTTTGAGATGCAGTTGATTTATCTGACAAGCATACTTTTGGGGAACTTGGTATGGAATAGAAGTATAAACATCCAAGAAGTATAATGTGGATCAAGGCTGTCGTTTTTATTAGCAATG
>LZPO01116966.1:546398-558384 GCA_001675575.1 Neotoma lepida
CTCTGCCTCCCGAGTGCTGGGATTAAAGGCGTGCACCACCACCGCCCAGCCTGGAAATTAAGAATAAAAATTAACCTCCACCTCATGAATTTCATGTTTGTAACACACAGCTTTGTTTCTTTATTATAATAATATATTTAACTACTTAACTTGGGGGCTGGAGATACAATTTCTAACTGAGCTCTTGCCTTGCATGCTAAATACCTTAGTTTCAAACCTCGAAACTGGAAAAAAAAAAACTTGGCACCTGGGCATGTAGTTAAATGGTAGAGCACTTGCCTAGCATGTGCCCTAGGTCCAATCCCCACTATCTTTCCTATCTATCTATCTATCTATCTATCTATCTATCTATCTATCTATCTATCTATCTGTCTGTCTGTCTGTCTGTCTATTACCAGGATAATCCACAGCAAGGAAATAACTTTTTCTTTACAGACACACATCACAGTCTTAGGCTGTTGTGACTGCCCAAACACTGCTGAAATGCTAAGTCTGTCAAATTTGGGGGTTCATTAATAAGAATTCATTTGCCAGAAAAATCTAAGTTGCATTCATCAGTATCATCCTTATTAGGAATTATTCAATATATCCTTCTCCCTTTCTCATATTTTAAAATATTTTTGTTACAAAAATTGTAAATAAATAAAAATATCACACACCAAAATTAGCCAGATCCGATCCAAAATCTATACAACTTAATGAAGTTATGCAATTAGAACTGACATTTTAAATGGAACCTCATATATTTTAATTGGTTTATAGCTCAGACTTAGGGCAATAGGGCATTGTGGGGGACATCGATCAGAATTTGTAGGGAAGAGATAGGAACACTTCCCGAAATAGTGAGACACAGATAAAGAGCTGCAAGCTTACTAAAAGCTTTACCACTGAGAGCAGAACTGCCCAAGAGGTTAAACATGAGAATCCAGGCTGTATAATCATTGTTTCTCAGTCAAAAGTCACTCTAAGGACCTAAGGATGTGTAGAAATAATTTTCGTGTGGAGAGGAAGCTTGTAAGTTATGGTTGCCATGGCAACCTGATGTAATTATGATGGCCCTGACAACTTAATAACGGAAACTGGAATTGTGTGGTGAGAACAGAAAGCTCCCCTCTCCAGGTGTTTGCACTCAGCTAAATGTATGGGTGCTTCCGGAGGGTGGGGGTGGGGGTGGTTGAACTGCTCTACAGACTGAGGTGACAGAGACAGGGAATCCCACACCCTAACCAGCTCCTTCCTGCTAGAGAGCTGTTTTGGAGAATGTCTCATTTATGAGTCTCTTGAGATCTTCCTATCCCTAAGGATCATGCTGTTGTGCCACAGGGCATCTTTGAACAACTATCTATGTAGATGCTGGGTATTCATGGGAGGAAATGACAGAGATAACTCTCTCTGAGCCCAATTTTCTCCTCCGTGAAAATCCCTATTGAAATAGTAATTAGTAATTAATTACCTTGTACGTCCCAGTGGATGTTGAAATATGCAGTGGATTAGAAGGCCTTTTGTACTAGTTTGCTTTCTGTTTCTGTGATAAAACATTGACAAAAAACAATCTGAAGAGTCACTTCTAGTCACTTCTCTTTCTTTTCTTTTCTTTATTTCTTTCTCTTTCTCTCTCTCTTTCCTTTCTTCCTCCATCCCTCCCTCCCTCCTTCCCTCCCTTCCTTCTTTCTTTGTTTCTTTCCTTCCTTCCTTCTTTCTTTCTTTCTTTTTGTTCTGCCAACTTATCACAAGCTAGTGTCATCTGGAAAGAGGAAACCTCAGTTTAGAAAATGCATCCATCACAATGCCTTTGATAAGACTCTGAGACATTTTCTTGATGAATGGTTGATGTGGAAAGGTCCAGTCCATTATGGGCCATGACATCCCATCGACAGTTGTTTCTAAGGTGTATAGCAAAGTAAACTGAGCAAGTCAGAGGGAGCAAGCCAGTAAGCAGCATTCCTCCATGGTCTCTGCTTTAGTTTCTAACTCCAGGTTCCTGCCCTGCTTAAGTTCATGCCCTGATTTCCCTCAGTGACGGACTGTTTCTTCCCCAAGTTGTTTTTACTAAGGTCTATGTCACAGCAATAGAAAGCAAACTAAGACATGGAGGAAAGAGTTTATTTTATTCATCACTTCCAAGTGACTTGCTGAGGGAAGGGAAGGGACTTGCCAAGGGAAGCTGAGGCAGGAACTGAAGCAGAGACCATGAAAGAATGCTATTTACTGGTTCACATTCCCAGATATAGAGTTCAGTAATTTCAAAAATAATATCATACACTATATTATAATTACAGTGAACTGCATCCATTTAACATATGCATTCATATTTAAATATGCATCCATATTTAAACCTATCCATAACCAGATAGGTTTAAATACATAATTATATTCCAGTGTTCAATTTTGTAATGTCAGACATGCTATTCCTCTCAATGCCTTATCCCCAGTAATGACTGATATTTCCATAACTCTACATTAGGATTCATGGTCATTTAAATGGAACCATGCAGGCTTTTAAAAAATTGGAGGCTTTTTCTGCTTTTTACTTTCTGGTGCTGGGGATGGCAGGTGGAGGTGGTCAGGATCTTCTTCATGGCAAACAAGCACTATACCACTAAGCTACATCTATAGGCTCAAATCTGGCTTTTAAATTTCAACTTTTAAATTCTTTGATGTATACAGTGTGGGTATATCTTTCTTTTAAATTTGTGGACAAATTTAGTATTATTATATGCTCTGGTTGTTTCTAATCTGGCACATTCATACACAAAGTAGATATAAAGACTATCTATGACTGTATCTTTTGTGACAGTATGACTAGATAAAACAAATGGAAGAATAGTATTGTGAGATGCTATCAAGCTCTCCAAGCCATATTTGTTTTCATTAAGTTTCATCTTCCACAATATTGCCAGTATTTGCTATATTCATTCTTTTTAATTTGGGTCATTTTCCTAATAGTATCTCATTGATCATAGTTTTCATTACTCTTTTCTAATGGTTGGTGAAGATAAACACCTTTTTCTGTGCTTGCTTGATATTTGTATATTTTCTTTGGTGGTGTAGCTATTAAAATATTTCACCTATTTATTTATTTTTGAAAAGCTTATGTATTTTGTTTTTAATTGTGTGGGAAGTGGATATGTGTACATGAGTGCAGGTGCTCATGGAAGCCAGAGGTATTGGGTCCCCTGGAGCTAGAGTTACAGATGGTTATGAGCCACCAGAAATTGGACACTGGGTGCTGCACTTGGAAAAAACAAAAACTCTGCAAAAGCAATATATGCTCCTGAATGCCGAGCCATCTCTCCAACCTCTACCTATTTATTCATTTATTTATTGTCATTTCTTTACTGACTTACCTGTTTTCCTGTTGAGTTTTATGTGACTTTCTATATTATTGATACATGTCTTTTATAAGCTGTATTTTCCAAAATGCTAACTTCTAGTGAGGGGCTGATCTGCATTTTCTCAACTGTGCATTTGAAAGAATCAAAGTTTATAGCTTTATGCAAGGCCTATTTGGTTGCTTCCTGTTTCATTTGTTGGAAACAAAGTATTTCTCAGGCTACCCTTGAACTCTTGATCCTTTTGCCTCAGCCTTTCAAGTGCTGGGATTATAGGCATGAATCACTAAGTCTAGCTATGTCTATCTATTGATACCAACATCTCAGCCATGAAATCTAGTCCAAGGTTACTCCCGTGGTTTCTGCTAAAATTCTTATATATTTATCTTTTATGATTAAATCTATGATCAACACCAGAAATGGGCACATGTTTATAATTTCATCAATTAGAAGGCTGAGGCAAGATTTTGTGGGTTTCAAGGACATTCTAGGCTACATACCCTTTCTCGTAGAACAAGGATGAAAGAAACAAAACCACTATGGCTATGACCCATTTTCACTTGACTTTTGTTTATGAGCCATATATGAGTCATAGCTTACATTTCTGAATATGGATATCCACCAGTTCTCATACAACATGTTGGAAAGAGTGTTCCTTTTATATCAAATTATATTTACATATTTGTCAAACTCAGTTGTCCATATTTCTAGAATTGTTACTCCATTCCTATAGTCTACTTTTCTACCTTGATGCTGATAGACCACGCTGCAGTAATACGTTTATAAATGTTTCCAAAGGAGGTAGTGTTTCTCCAACTTTTATATTTCTCAGAGTTAATAGTCTAGTATCTTTACATTTTCATGTAAATCTAAAAATTAGCCTGTCAATTTCTTTTAAAATATCCTTTAGGTTTTTTTTTTCTGAGATTTTACTGAGTGTATATATACTTTGAGAATAAATATTTAACAATAGTAGGCTTCCATTTCATGAAAGTAATACATCAATTTACTAAATTTCCTTTTAATTCTTTATGTACTAATTTATTTACCATGCATCTGTAAACATATTAAAATATGCAAGATGTTATTTAGTTATATATCCTTATTTACATTTTTTTTGTATTTCAAGACAAAGTTTCTCTTTGTAGCCCTGACTATCCTGGAACTAGCTCTGTAGACCAGGCTGCCTCTCCCTCCCTAGTGCTGGGAGTAAAGGTGTGCTCCACCACAGTCTGGCTCCCTTCTATTTTTTCCTGGGTATCATAACTTGACATTATTATTTTTATTAATTAAATTTGTTCTATGACAGCACCATGCATGTATATAATGTTATGAGTACTATCAACTCCCCACACTTAACCTACTTTCCTCATCAATTTTCCCTTTCCCTATAAATCTGTTTCCCATTCTTGCCTTTCTGTTTATGATCCACTGAGTTTAGTTTATCAGTACAATCTTGGATTTTGAACTATTCACTGGAGCCTGGTGAACTCAACCATCGGGAAACAAATGAATATAATGACTCCCCCTCTCTCAGAATCTATTACGAGCCAATACTAGATTTTGGGCATGACAGATCCATTGCAATCATGAACTCACAGCAGCTGCGTTTACTTGCGCTGGGCCTATGCAAAGATACCTTTATAGACAGACAGTCGTGGCTAGTGGACTGGTTCATGGAGTTCTACCTTTTTCTGTTGAACTATTTTCTCTTTTTGCACTGAACAGAAGTGGATGCAAAGACTCATGAATACTCAGGGTTCTGAGAATAAATGATGGTTTAGTGCTCATCTCTAACTATGACCTTTATACCATTCTCTCTAAGGCACAGGGAACATTCTGGAATTGTGGTTTGTAGACTGTTTCGTTCTTCCCGTCTTCTCATCCACCATTCAGTATAAAGAGAAGCTTCTCCAATTAACACTGAGAGTAGCATTTTTCCATGTATATAAAAAAAATAGACGCTTGGTGGCACATGTCTTTAATCTCAGCACTCAGGAGGCAGAGGCAGGCAGATCTCTTTGAGTTTGAGGCCAGCCCAATCTACAGAACTAGTTCTAGGACAGCCAAGGCTATACAAAGAAACCCTGTCTCAAAAAACCAAAAAATAAAAAAATAAAGTAAAAAAGCCAGGCGGTGGTGGTTGGCATCTTTAATCCCAGCACTCAGGAAGAACAGGCAAGGCCAGCCTGGTCTACAGAGCCAGTTCCAGGGGCTACACAGAGAAAGCCTGTCATGAAAAACAAACAAACAACCCCCACCAAAGGATATTTAGAAGATGATTTGATGGTATGTCAGTTCAGCTGAACAATAGCAAGTTTCCCCTTAGGGCCTATGACTTCTCCAGCCACGTTTTTGACCAGGTTAACAGTACCAGACATGGATTCCTTCCTGTGGAGTGGGCCTCAAATCCAGTCATAGAGTAACTGAGTACTCTAATAACAGTTGTACCACTATTTCAAAAGTGGGCACAAATTGCCCAGCGGGTTGGTATTATAAATTGTAGGATTCAACAATAAGACCATTAACGTTTTTTCTCCCTGGTAGCCTACATAACACCACCTATCACTATGAAACATAGCCAGCATGGATTAAGTTTCTAGCCAATTCATCTTGGTTTCTCTAGATCTTGCAAGCAAGGTATGTGGTATTTTCAGCAACAGAGTCTTATCATCTATTTCTAGTAAGCAAGTGTGCTCTTTAGTTTTATGTCAACTTGATACAAGCTGGCAACATTTGGTTAGAGTCACATTTGGCAAAATGCCTCCACAAGACTGCCTGCCCTTTACTCATGATGTGGGAGGGCCCATCTCACTGTGGACAGTGCCATGCCTGGGAATGTGGTCCTGGGTTGTAAAACATAACAAGTTGATCAAGCCACAGGGAACAAGCCAGTAAGTAGCATTCCTCCATAGCCTCAGTTTTAGTTCCTGCCTCTGGATACTTGCCCTGCTATGACTTCTTGCCCTGACTTCCTTTGATGATGACTGTGGTATGAAAGTATAAGCTGAAATAAATCCTTTCCTTCTCAAGCTGCTTTTGATCATGGTGTTTATCACAGGAATAGAAACCCAAACTAAAACATTGGTACCAGGTTTATGGGATATTGCTGTGGCAGATCTGACCATGCTTTGGGAAGAATTGTGAAAGGACTTTGGAACTTTGGACTAGAAGAACCATTGAATGTTCACGACTTAATGAGCTGCTGCAGGAACTTAGAATATAATGCCAAGAGTAATGCGAACGATGGAGTCCTGCTTTGTCATGGAAAGGCAAGCTTGTTGAGTATTTTCATTACTAATTATTGATGTGGTAAGGATGATGCCACCCTTGGGCAAGTGCTCCTGAGTACTATACAAAAGCAGGATGAGTAAGCCATGGGGAACAAGCCAGTAAGCAGCAATCCTCCATGGCCTCTGCATCAGTTCCTGCCCCCAAGCTTGTTGTCTTGAGTTGCTGCCCTAATTTCCCTGGATAATGAACTATAAGCTGTAAAATGAGATAAATCCTTTTTCTCCAAGTGTGTTATTGTCTCAGCAATAGAAGCCCTAATTAAGACAGCAACCTAGAGGAATGACAAAAGCTTATATTATTTAGGGGGATATCTGAGGCCTCCATGATCAACAACTCATACAAAAATAATTCAACATCTGGCACTGGGCTTTTGTTCAGTAACTCACTGCATCTAGGAGCAACATTATCTAGCTATGAAGAATAAGTCCTTTCAAACTATTTTGAAATTATGTTTTTAATTGAGTTGCAAGAGAGGTTTCCATATGTGTTTTTCATACACCTCTTATTTTGGTCCATCCTCCCTTCCATATCTTTACTCCTTCATCACCCTACCCCCTTCCTGTTTAAACCTTTCTGCTCCAAAAAGTTCCCAATCTGTTTGTCAGAACTTAGATAAAGCAATATGTTTTTGTGTTAATTGTCCTATAATTGTGGGCAAAAGTTTTCTTATTGTTCCACAATAACTGGTATAATGACAGCATTTCATGTGGGTGATTCTGGGGATAGAACTCAGGGCCTGACATTTGCTAAGGAAGCCCTTTATTGCAGGGCTTAATCCCAAGACAGTTGCAGCACTTTAGATTATATTTCAATTTAATATGTCATATATTTGATATATGTTGTTATATTTTTTGTTACTCGTGAAGACACCAATACTTAAAAGTAGCTGTATAGAGTCTTCTAAGCTAAAAATCTCAGGCTAATGACTATGAGATACAAAAGTACTTGATGCTTAACATGTGTTTCCTTGCACTTCCACATCAGCTTTTAGATGAAGGATTTATTTCATCTTATACGTTCACACCACAGTCCATCATAATTGTATATGTAGTAAAAATTGAGTCTGTTCACCCATGGAGCATCCTGGATCCTCATGGTCTAGGCTGCTTAAAGGCATCCACAGGCCCACCTGATTCCATGGAGCTCAGGCAGGCAAAAGATACCCACAGGATAGCTCAGGTCCTCAAGGTCCCGGCTGCTTGAAGGCATCCACAGGTCCACCCAGAACCACAGGTGCAGGCACTGGGTGGGTGGGTACCATTATAATGAGCAAGTATATGGTGGAGAAATGGGAGAGAAAGAAAGGCAGAATGGTTTGTATGCTACGGTAAGAGGCAGATCTGAACAAGTAAAGGTGGCCTAGGAGGGAGGGATCTGCCCCTCACCTGATTAGGGCAGTCCTAGTGGCCCAGACCAACCAGCTCAGCTACCACTCACACCCACACCCTGGACCTTGGGTTGGCTCATCCTAAGATCTACCCCATCTGTCTAGAGTTTGTGAAGGAACTGGTCCTGCAGAATGATAACCACAGGATCTCCATGACTTGGGGCAACAGCAGGATATCAGAGACTAGTTTCAACGAGGGTCCAGTGATGATGGTGTTGCAGCAGCCTTGAACCAGACCAACGACTCATTACAATGAACATTTGTGGATGGGACTGATTGGACAAAAGGGTACATACTGTGTGACACACCTCAGCACCCAATGCCACTAGGATGAATGAAGAGGGGTTGGAATGATAGAGGAGTGAGGTGAGGGTATTTTTTATTGTTTTGCTTTAAATTAATTTGGGGGGGCATAATGCAGGGGTGAAGGGCTGATATGGAGGGACTGGGAGGTGAGCAGGATTGGGGTATATGATGTGAAATTCCAAAAATTAAAAAAATCAATTAAGAATTGTGTTCTGTTCAATCTTAAATTTTTGTTTTCAATGATTTATCTCCATCAATTCCTAGATTCTTGAGAGAAGCAACTTGTATATGTGTGTTTGTATGTATACATGAATGTGTATATTAATATTTCTGAAGCTGTCAGGTGACTTGTGTAACCAATACTTGAGGTTAATTGCTAATCACCATGTCAGTCATATTTAATTCCTAGCACATACTACAAACAAATCAGGACAGTAGTTATTTCCCTCAGCTTTCCCTGGCCATTAGAGTTAGCTGCTGAGTAACCACTATAGGATTTTGTGAAGACTGAATATCTCTTTATCATTATTACAAGAACAAGTTATTAGAATGATGCAACCATGTACCACTCACCACCCTGAAGTTACTTATCCAATTATGCATTATCACCTGAGGATAGAGCAGAGCTTTTCATTGTATATTTATGTATGCCAGGTAGAATTAGTGGGGTAAGGCTGGCCTACGTGTTACTCTTGTAACTCTCACTAGTTTGGTTGTCTGTCAGAGATGTTAGTCCTATTCCTATGTGTAATAAATCACCATTTAAGGCCTTAGTTAATGAATACTCATCTGCAGTTGTAAGTATTACAAGAAAGCAGTAAGTGCCTTCAAATAAAGCAAAAATTGATTATTGATTTTCTTCATATCTTTTGGAAGATTTGAAATAAAATTCCTTGAATCATACAAAAAGTGCTCTTTTGTGTCAGGCTTCTTTTCAGTCAACATAATACACATATAAATGTATGATTTGTGTTATGCTGTCCATAGTCATAAAATGTCATTCCTACTGGTGTCCAGTATTGTAGTATGTAGATATCTCTTAATATATGAAAATATGAATATATGTATATGTATTATGCAATTTTACATATTTATCAATTTTTGATATCTGAATAATGGTGCTATGAACATTTTTGTGCATATATTTTTGGATGGACATTTGTTTTCGTTTCTCTTGAGTGCAGACTGAAGCGTAGTATTTTTGAATCAAGGCATGCATCTGTTCAGGTTAGGTATCATCAAACAACTTTTCAGAGTGGTTGTTCAACTCTGTGTTCTCATCAGCAGTATGTGAGCACTGTTTTGCTTCACATCCTTGTAAACATGCAGAAACTTCCGTTTGGAAGTGTTTCCCTAATTTCACTTGTTGGAAATGTAATCCTCAGTGCAACAGTGTTAGGAAATGAGATACATTTGAAAGACTGGGTCCCTTCTCTGTTACCCTTCATACTTTATGTTGAGTAAGAATAGAGCAAGAATGCCATAAATATTCAGATCTTAATCTTGGACTCCGTCGACTTCAAACTTGGAAAGAATAAACTTCTGTTGTTTACAAATCACCCAGACATAGATACCTTGTTGTCGAAGCACAAAGAAACCCTCTTTCCCATTTTCACCATTCTTGTAAGTATGCATAAGTGCCTCATTGTAATTTTAATTGCAATTTATCTGACTTAATTAACTCTCTGCAAATTGTTAAACCTCTTTAACGTAAGGAAGATCGCAAACACTTTTAGACTTTTAAAAAACACTTCTAATTTATTTTCTTAAGAAACTAGGACTTGTATTCTGTGAATGTCAATGCTGATAAATATCTTTCTATGTGTAGAATAAGCCTCACAATTATTTCCTGGTATACATTAATACACAAACCATATTAATAGCTTTCCTAATAGTGCAATCCCTTTGCATAACTGGAATGAGCTCCATAAAATCATAATCTCTTTTGATGTGCTGTGTACTTGTGTTGCTAATATTTTTAAGAATATTTCATAGCTGTGCATAGTAGCTCACACCTACAATTCCAACACTTGGTGAACGAAGCAGGAAGATTACTACTAGTTTGAGGCCTCACTACATAAATCTCCATTGATTCCACTTAGAATCATCAGTTCATGTGTGGACAAAGGACCATACATACAGGAGTATGGGTAACATTTCATAGGCCTCATCCTTAAAGAAAACTGACTCTCCTTCCCCAACAGCTGTCACTTGTCAATAGCCTCAGTTGGTCTTTTAATAGGTACATTACACTTATTTGTATTTTCATGTACACACCTATTTGCATTTTCATTTAGGTTCTTAGATTAGGTATTTTTACTTGCTTACTCTTTTTATTTGTCATTTCTAGTATTTATTGCTTTATCGTTGGAACTAATTTTTTGTCTTTTTAAATTTTTCTCATTTATTGAAAATAGATTCTTTCCTCATATAATATATTCTGATTATAGTTTCCCCTCCCTCTACTCCTCCCAATTCCTCCCTATTTCCCTTTCCCTCTGGATACACCCCCTTTGTCTCTCATTAGAAAAGAACAGGCTTTTAGGAAATAACAAAGAAACATGACAAAATAAAATATAAGATAAAACAAAACCACCACACTGAGTCTGAACAAGGCCACCCAACAGAAGGAAATAGCCCCAAGTGCAGGCACAAGAATCAGAGATCCACTTGCTCATACACTCAGGAGTCCCATAAAATACTAAGCTGAAAGCTATGGTATATATGCAGAGGACCTGGTGAGACCCATGTTGGCCCTGAGCATGCTGCTTCAGCCTCTATGAGTTTATATGAGCCTTGCTCAGTTGATTTAGAGGGTCTTGGTCTCCTGATGTCCTCCATCCCTTCTGGCTCTTACACTCTTTCTTACACTCTTTCTGCCTTCTCTTCTGTGAGGTACCCAGAGTTCTGAGGGGAAGAGTTTGATGGAGATAAACCATTTAGAGTTGCGTGTTCCAAGGTCTCTTTCTCTGTTTAATGTCTGGCTGTGGGTCTCTGTATTTGTTCCCACCTGCTGCAGGAGGAAGTTGCTTCTCTGATGATGACTAAATAAAGAACTTATCTATGAGTATAGCAAAATATCATTAGGAGTTATTTTATTGTTATATTTTTTAGACCAGTAGTATTTGGTTTTACCCTAGGTTTCTGGGCTATCTAGTCTTTGGTTCTTGGTCACCCAAATAGTGTAGGGTATGGATTCTATCTCATCAAGTGGGTCTTAAGTGAAATCAAACATTGGTTGGCTACTCACACAAGTTCTGTGCTACCATTCCTCTAGCATATTTTGCAGAAGGATATATAGTAGATCAAAGATTTTGTGGCTGAGCTGGTATTTATGCTTCTCTTTTGGTAGCCTGCTGAATACCTTCCCACAGCAAAGATACTAGAACATAAGGGTGAAGGCTCCATGCAGGCTCCAGGTCAACTTCATGTTCAATGAGTTGTGTGAGTGTTGTCCTCAGCAATGGGACCCCTGATGTCAGTTTGTGGAGAACAACCCATTCACCATCTTAGCAACAGCCTGTGTTGTTTGTGGATTGCCATGGCCCTTGGCCAAAAACTCAATTGTGGAACTACTTCTATATTAACTTCTAAATTATACATCTAATTCCTTAATATAAAGATAATTCCGAGTAATGAATAGTAACCAAATATATCAATAGATAAA
>LZPO01116966.1:564968-575331 GCA_001675575.1 Neotoma lepida
AATGACACTCAGCCTGCTATCTTGCTCACTTCATCATGTTGGGTGGAATTGTGTATTCCCAATGTGGTGGTCTCTATATCCAACAACTGGGCCATTAGAAAAGGGAGTGAGTTTTTATACACAAAGGTGAAGAGGAAGGCAAATCTTATGGTAACATCATCACAAACTAAGCAAAGGAGGAGCCACTAGAATCCAAAATAAGTAGGATTTTAGCCCACAGCATGTAGGAATAGGTCTAAGTTTCATATTCTTAGCCTTTATGTTATACTTAAGAACAAAGAAGCCAGGCAGTGATGACGAATGCCCTTAATCCCAGCCCTGGGAAAGCAAAGGCAGGAGGATCTCTGTGAGTTAGAGGCCAGCCTGATCTACAGAGGGAGTTCCAGGACAGCCAAGGCTACACAGAGAAACCTTGTCTTGAAAAACCAAAAATCCAACAAACAAATGCAACAACAACAAAGAAAATAAATTTCTGATTTAAATCTGTGAAGATGCCAGGTGTGGTGGTGGCTCATGCCTTTAACCCCAGCACTGGGACAGGTGAAGGCATGAAGATTGCCAGGAGTTTGAGGCTAGACTGGGCTACATAGTGAACACTAGGCCAGTCTGGTCTACAGTGTGAGATTCTGTCTTAAGAAAACAAAGGAACTTTAAGTTTCCCCATCATGATCTTGACGCCCCTTGCTCAAAGAATCCCTCTTCCCTCTCTTCAACTGGATTCCTCCCCATGATGTCTCCCTCTATCAAGGTATCTCTTTCCTTGTTCTCCCACTCCGTCCCTGTGTAAGCCCTGTGCATGCTGCCATGGTCTCTGTAAGTTCATATATATTTGCACATTTTTTATAGTAAAGATCAGCTCTGAAAACACAAATGCAACTAACATTATACAGACTAAGCAGGTTGCATGCAAGCGCGTGAGCACACACAAACAGTTAATGAAAAAGAGGCTATGAATCTGAAAAATAATGAGGAAGGGTATGTGGGAGAGTTTTGAGGGAGGAAAAGAAAGGGGGAATGATGTAATTGTATTATAAAAAACTTATTATCAAAAGTTTATCAAAACTTTTTGTATTATCAAAAACTTAAATTTACAAGCCAAACATAACCTCAATATGAGTCACATAAGTTTTGATGAGTATAAGAATACAGATACTATTAACATATGCTAATAGAAATGTTTATGTACCATAGACTTTTCTATATTGACTCAGTCAATGCTTAGAGCACACTTAAGAGTTGTTGTGGGGGAAATAAAGTTCTCTGAATTGGTGAGTGTGAGATGGGTGCTGTATTTTCCTGTCAAGATTTTAACACACTGAGCAGTAGGGAAGCAGTCATTGGGCAATCATTGCACCTTGTTTCCCCACTGTGATCTTTTGCTAAATACTCTAGGGAGGTTCATAAGCACATCTCTCTTCAAGCTTGGTAATGCTCTAGATAGGTTTCTATTGCTGTGATAGAACATTTTGACCAACAGCATCTTGGGGAGGAAAGGGTTCATTTCAGCACATAGCCTGTTGTCCATTATCCAGAAAAGACAGGGCAGGAATGAACTTAAGGAGGAAGCTGAAGTCAGGAACTGAAGCAAAGGACATGGAGGAATGCTACTTACTGGCTTGATTCCCCTGGCTTGCTCAGCTACTTTTCATTTTTTATTGGAAATAGATTTTTTTTCTCACATAATATGTCCTGATTACAGATTCCCCTCTTTGTACTCCTCCCAGTACCTCCTCACCTCCTGTCCCATCCAGATCCACCCCCTTTCTGTCTCTCATTAGAAAACAAGTAGGCTTCTAAGGGATAAATAATAAAATAAGATAAATATAATAAGATAAAACAAAAACTAACACATCAGAATTGGACAAGACAAACAGAAGGAAAAGAGCCCAGGAGAAGGCACAAGATACAAGAGATCCACTGGTTCACACACTTGGGAATCTCATAAAAACACTAAATTGGAACCCATAATGTATACACAAAGGACCTGTAGTGTAAAAACAGTGAAGAAAATACATAAATAAAACACAATAAAAATAAAAAATAGAAAATAAGATTTATTTTTTTAATTATAAAAATAAAAATATTTTTTAAAAGAAAAAGTCCTGACAGGACATTACGAGACAAGGAACCTCTAAATATGCCATTGAGTTTGTCTTCTGTTGACCATATATTGTAGTTTGTATCCCCAGTGAAATTCCCTCAGAGGAAACTAAATTTTCATTTACAAGTAGTTATCAATTACAGATAGTTTCTGGTTTAGGGATGGAGGCATGGGTCCACTTCTCCTTTCAGCTCTAGGATCCCATCTGATGCAGACCTATGAAAGCATCTCATATAACCCAAGACCACCTGCCCCAGGCTAGCATCAACCTCAGTGGACTGGGCTCTATCAAATCAATCATTAATCAAGAAAATGCCACACAGACTTACAGGCAATCTGATGGAGGCATTTTCCCAGTTGAGGTTCTTCTCCCCAGATAACTCTAGTAGCTTGTGTCAAGTTGACAAAAAATGAAAAACAAAAACTAACCAGCTAATCAGGACAGGTAATAATGTGTACTTTTTTTTTTTAGAATTAACTTTCTCCTTGACCAAGATATCTAATTCTTCTATAGTATCTTCAATGCCAGATATTCTCTCTTCCATCTTTTGTATTCTGTTAGTGAAGTTTGTCTCTAAGGTTCCTGGTTGAGTTCCTAAAGTTTTCGTTTCCAGTTTTCTTCCAGTTTGGATTTTCCTGATTCTATTTCCACTTTCATGTCTTGATCTGTTTTATTCATTTCATTCCACTGTTTGTGTTTTCCTAGATTTCTTTAATGGATTTATTCATTTCCTCTTTAAGGACCTCTAACAGAATGATGAAAGCTATTTTGAAGTTCTTGACTTGTGCTTCACATATGTTGCAATACTCAGAGCCTGCTGTGATAGGGTTGCTGGGCTTTGGTGGAGACATACTGTCCTGGCTATTATTGATTGTGTTTTTATGCTGGCCTCTAGGCATCTAGGCTTGGGGTGGCTATAGGTCTAGGTGCGGATATATGGTCTTGTTTTTGTTGGGTGGGTGCGTTGTTCCTTGGTTTCTGTTGTCCTCTTGGTTCTTAGAAGTGTGTGGTGTCCGTGTGTTGCCTAGTATGGAATACTTCTGAGATCCTGCCAGATGTGGCCACTAGGGGGTTCTGGGTAGAATATGTTTCTAGGTATTGGGAGCTGACACTTAGAGATGGGGATGGGCTCGAGGCAGGGGTACTGAGGGAGTCCACGGGAGGGAGAAAAGCAGAGTGTGCCACCAGGACCTGCTTAGTACCTTGGGAATGGAGGCAGAGGGTGAGGAGAGGCCACAGTAGGTCCCTGCTACAGAGCTGAGGATGACACCGGGGCATTGAATTTGGAGAAGAGGAAGGAGAAGGATATCCAAAGATTGCCTATTTGTTTCCCTAGCCTATCTGCTTCCCTAACTGGCATGGCTGGTGGGTTCCTAGGGAATGCCTGTGGGGAGTTGGCTCCTGAGACAAAGGGATGGGGTGATGAGAAAGGTTGTAGAAGATCTGTGTGATCCATTAGAGATGGGGGTATAGAAGAAAGGAAGGCTGAAGCAGGTGCCCTGCTATGGAGCTGGGGATGAGACTGGGGGATTGGATTTGGAGGAGAGGTGGGAGAGTGAAGATCTGAAGATACCTACCTGCTTCTCTGGCTGATGTAGCCAGTAGGTTCCCAGGGAATCACAATATGTACTTTTTGAGCCAAATAGACTTTCTTTCCCTCGATGTAAATTGTTCTTATGAGGAAAGGAACAATAATAAGTAAGTCTTATGATGCCTGTCTTAGCCTTGACACTGAGACATCCCTGACATTTGAAAAAACATTGTAGTCTCACTCTATGCCATAGACACTCGACAGTTCTCTTAGTTACTGTTAAACATTTCTGTAAGAAGAACAAGGTCAGTCTTGTTTCAACAAGTTCAGGCTCATATTTATACATATGTGACTATTTTGTTGAGCATTGTTTTGCATTATGTTCATCTGTTATATTTTCTTTTTGTTGTTATTGTGTCTTTTTCAAGTTTGGGTGTTTTGGTGATACTGGCATCACAGAATGCATTTGGGAGAGTTCCTTCTCTTTCAATTCTGTGGAATAGTTTAAGAAGCATTGACATTAGCCTTTAAACATTTTGTTAACTTTAGCAGTGAGATCATCCATTCCTGAGTTTCCTTTTCTGTTATTAGTATTTATGCACGTGTATAGGCCATGTCAAAGTTAGAGAGACCAAATGTCTCTTGTTGCACAAGAGTGAGGCCACTCCAGCAATTCAGACAGAGAGATGTGGCAGATCACAGTGTGTGGGACACACCCTGTGTAGTAACTCCCATGAGAATGATGGCATGATTTGGGTTTCCTCGGGCTCTACTAATAACTATGTTACTGAAAGGGTTGCTGATACTGGATGCTCCAGTAGTAGTAAAGGACCAGAAGCACTTGTTTATTCTAGTACTTGTTCTGAGTGCTTCATAGGGAGAGGAGGCAGGACTCAAACTACTTCCTTTTTGGTATTTTTACCCAGTCTTTTCAGTGAGTGATTTGGAAAATGTATAGCAATGGCATACATAGGAGATCCTTAGAAGTGTGAATATAGGAAAAGTTATGTTATCCTTCTCTGCTATTACTGTGGTCATCTCCACTCACAAGTGGGATATCAGATCCCTGACCGCTCCCCCCACATTCCTATAGCTATATATCGCTGTAGAGAGAGAAGTGGCTAGGGTGTTACTCTGAGTCTCTGAGTTGTAGTGCTCACGAGGAATTAGATTAAGCAGTAATAAGTTGCATTTGGAGCCAGGCATAATTCCTCTCAGCTAAGATGATCATAGAAACGAGGAAGAGTGAGACTATTCCAGAAATCAGTAATGTTTCCCTGGGCCTTCTCAGGCTGTGTGCCTTAGAAGTTAGGTTGTCTTTTTTTAATTTTTATTTTTAAAATTTTAAGTCATTTTATGTGTATGGATGTTTTGCCTGTATATATGTCTGTGCACCAAATGCATGCCTGATGCCTACAAAGACCAGAAGAGGGCATCATGTCGCCTAGCAATGTAGTTACAGACAGTTGTAAGCAGTCATGTGGTGGTGGGGTTTGAACCCGGGTACTTAGGAAGAGTAGTAAACACTTTTAACCTCTGCCCCATGGTTAGTTTTTAGTGTCAACTTTACACAGCCTAGAGTCACCCCAGAAGAAAGACCTGAATTGAAGAATTGTCTTCATTAGATCAGATTGCTTTGTAGCCATGTCTATGAAATATTACCTTAATTGATTATTGATGTGGGAGGACCCAGCCTACTGTGGACAATACCATGCCTAGGAAGGTGGGCCTGGGCTGCATAAGACAGCTAGCTGAACATGAGCTAGGGAGTGAGCCAGTAAGCAGTTTCCTTCCATGATGGGGATGTCTTTCTGTATACTGTGAATATGTGTTGTTCTGATTGGTTGATAAATAAAATGCTGACTGGCCAGTAGCCAGGCAGGAAGTATAGGCACGATAAGCAGACAAGGAGAATTCTGGGAAGAGGAAGGCTGAGTCAGGAGATGCCAGCCAGCTGCCCAAAGAGCAACATGTAATGGGACGCAGGTAAAGCCACGGAACACGTGGTGGCATATAGATTAATAGAAATGGGCTGAGTTTAAGTGTAAGAGCTAATCAGAAATAAGCCTGAGCTAATGGCCAAGCAGTTATAATTAATAGAAACCTCTGAGTAATTATTTTATAAGCGACTCTGGGACCATGGGTCCTGGTGGAACCCAGACAAAACTTTCTCCTACACTTCCCTGGTTCCTCTTGAGTTCCTACCCTGAGTTCCTTCAGTGATGGACTGTGATCTGCAAGTGTAAGCCAAATAAACCATTCCTCCTGTGTTTAGTTAGCTTTCTACTGCTGTGGCAATGCACCATCACCAAGCAACTTATAGAAAAAAGCATTTAATTTGGGCTCAGTTACAGAGAGTATTAGAATCCATGATCAGCATGACAGGGAATATAACAACAGACAGGAAGGCATGGCATTGGAACAGCAGCTGAGAGCTTGTATCTGATCTACAACCATGAGGCAGAGAGAGAGACGAGGGAGAGACAGAGAGAGAGAGAGAGAGAGAGAGAGAGAGAGAGAGAGAGAGAGAGAACTAAGGCACGGGCTTTTGAAACCTCAAAGTCCACCCCCAGTGACACACCTCCTCCAATGTGGCTACATCTCCTAATACTTACAAACTTCTACCAACTTTGAAACACACATTCAGATATATAAGCATATGGGGGCTATTATTGTTCAAACCAGAATGCTTTATTATAGCAGCATAAAAACAAAAATTATATGTCTTAAGTAGGGTTACTATTGCTGTGATGAAACACCATGGCCAAAAGGCAAGTTGGAAAGGAAAGGGTTCTATTTGGATCACCCTTAAATATCACTGCTTATCATTGAAGGAAGTCAGGACAGGAATCCAAACAAGGCAGGAACTAGTGCAGAGGCCATGGAGGGGTGCTGCCTACTGGCTTGCTTCCCCTGGTTTGCTCAATTTGCTTTCTTATAGGACCCAGGACCACCAGCCCAGGGATGGCATCACCCACAATGGGTTAGACTCTCCCTCATTAATCACTAATTGAGAAAATGTCCTACAGCCCGATCTTATGGAGGCATTTTCTCAATTGAGGTTCCCATCTCTCAAATGACTCTAGCTTGTGTCAAGTTGATGTAAAACTAACCAGCACAGAAGTGATATACAGAACACTAAAATCATTGCTTGAAACCTTCCCAAAATGTCCTTGTGGGCACAATAATAGTGAAACCACATGTTTCTTTTTCTGCTTTGTTATTAACAGGGGCGCATGAACAACACTAGGACAGGGATGGTAGAAACCACACTGACAAGAACCTTATGCCCTGACACCTTAATGAAACCACACATGCCTGGATATTCCTATCATATCAAAGGGCTGTGTCCCCATTCTTCAGTTCTTGATTGCAGCATCTTGCGCACTCGCGCATGCACGCCCCCCCCCCCACTTCACAATAACCCCTGCTTCCATGTTGCAGTGCTCTTAGGGAGTGGGACAGCTATTTGGAAAGTCATCCACTGAACTGAGTCTGGTTTGTGAAACAGCTACCTGCTGAACCAGTATAGTGTAATATTTGTGCATGATTGGTCCCTTCTCAAGAAAGTTCCTGGTGGTAGCACCTCAGGGTTTTCTGCAAGATGAAGTGAATTACTTTTCCAAAGTAAGACTACTGTACTGATTTTTAGTTTCTTTTTTATTTACACTATGGGCATATAAGGATTATGAGAGTTTCCAAAAACCAGGATTTCACTGTGGGAAAACTATGCAAATATAGCTATTTGCACATTTTTTTTTAGTTTTAAAATGAGGGTGATATGGAGCCAATTCAGAGTGATTCTCTGCAGTCTGGATTTAAGATGGAGAAAGTGACAGATAACTTGCTTGTTTCACTTGTAGGCATTGCCAAATGTCTCCATGAAGATTGTCTTAGTGTGTCATCCCTCAGGACTGTGCATGTTTATGGTTCACATTTTCCATTTGAGGAAGATGGAGCATATACACAAAGTCTGACTGAGTTTTCTTTTCAAATTCTAGAATTATTCCAGGTGATAAGAATCATGAAGTTGGACCATTATTGAGTTCAAATAGAGTAAGTTTAATATTCATGATCTTTGACAAAGAAGACCTTATGGAATCGCCCCCGCCCCTAGATTCAGCCATTATAGATTCCTATCATCATCATTCATCTGTCTTTACTTGTCTAGGATTCGCTGACAATTTCCCTAGCTGCTTTGGTTCTTCTAGGCTCCTTGATATTTCTCTATATCCTCATCCATTTAAGCACAACATTCTGTCTCATTGCTCGATTCTCAGGTTGTATGTCTTATCTGCCTATCTCTGCCCATCTGATATGAAACAGTGCTCAGTTTTCTAAACTTAGGGGCCCCATTAGGAAATGGCATGGTTAACATTCTATCTAAATAAGTATTTTAAGTTTGTATTGAGAAGTGTTTTTGAAAGACACATGTTCTGAAACACTGTCCATCATCTGTTTTAAGGACAATCTTACAAGGAAACTCCTTTGTTTTGGCACATATAGATAGGAATCTTTCAAATAGGAGATCACTTCTTTGACTGTCCCATGCAGCATCACAAGGTCAATATATTTTCCAGTTTCGGTTTTATTAATAAAAAGCATTTTTCCTTCTGGTCCAGCCACCGGCCCTCTAGTATCACCATTTCTCAAAGATTTATTTATTATATCTTATGTGACTATGTGAATGCCTGCATGCATATATGTGCATTGTGTGTATGTGCCTGGTGCCTGCAGGATCCACATGAAGTGAAGTGCTGGGGGATGTCTTTCTGTATGCTGTGAATATATGTTGTTCCCATTGGTTAATAAATAAGCTGCTTTGGCCTATGGCAAGGCAACTTAGAGGCAGGCAGGAAATCCAAGAGAGACAGAAAAGAGAAAGGCAGAGTCTGGGGAGACGCTGTGAGCCGCCACCAGGAGAAGCTAGATGTGAAAGTACTGGTAAGCCACAAAGCCAAGTGGCAAAACATAGATTAATAGAAATGGGTTAATTTAAGATATAAGAGCTAGCTAGCAAGAATCCAGCCGTAGGCCATACAATTTGTAAATAATATTAAGCCTCTGTATGATTATTTTATAAGTGGCTGTGGGACCATGGGGCTGGGCGGGACCAGAGAAAATTTTCGACTACACATGAAAACCTCTGATCCCCTAAAACTGAAATTATGGTGCTTGTGAGCTTCCATGTGGGTGCTAGGAACCAAATAAAATTCTTTGTAAGAACTACAAGTTCTCTTAACTGAAGTACCATCTCTCCAGCCTCCCTCTAATATCACCATTACAATACACAGAGTGGATGGGTGTATTCTTTTTCATACATTTTTTGTATGTCTAATTGGCTCATAGCTCAAATGTGAAATTATATTTTGAGATCTTGTAATGATGCAATCAATATAGAGCAAGATTGTAGGGAGAAAAGGTGAACTGGATATGAATGTATGCATGTATACAGCATGGAATCTGCCTTGATGCTGACAAGGAAAAAGAGAAGGGGAAAGAGAGCTGGCAGCCTACTGTAAGATCCATCTTTGAGATGCAGAGCAGAACACACAGTTGCTCAGAGCAGACTATTTTCAAGATACAACTCCTTGTTACCCTTGCAAATGCATTAATCAGCTAAGTGATTACCATGACACAGAAGGCATGATATATAGAGAGGTAGGAATTTGGTTCATGATTGAAGCATCTTTAAATGGATGAGCATATCAAGAATGGAGAATAGTAATTTTTATTGGGATTGCAGTGAGTCTTTAGATTAGATTGGGGGAAATTAATATATAAATAATCTAAGTCTTCTGACCCATGGACTTTAATTATTGTAGCAACATCTTGGAGTATTTAATCTACAGGCATAACTTCTTGTAGATAGATTATCCATATAGATATTTTTTGGTGGTTTTTAAATGACAATATTTTAAAAATACAAATAGAGGTTATCATATATTCCCCAAATTTTCAGTGACCAAATATGTAATGGTAGCTGTTGAAGGAAAATGGTTAGAAGCACAATCCTAGCTTGTAAAAAGTACTTCCTGCTCAACATGAATTTCCTGTACATCCACATCTAATTTAAGAAGTCATTGAAAATATACAGAAACTAAGAATCCAAGTATCAATTTTTATCTGTTGACAACCTATAGAAAAATCAGTTTGTTGAGAGAACATACTTCAGTAGGATTTAATTCTTATATGTGGTTCAAAATGAATCTGTTGAAAGGTGTTGTTTCACTTCTTCACCTTTCAGTAAATTCACTATAATACATTCTCAGGATTGTGGGTGGTGAGAGAGAGAAGGGAAGACATTTGTATGTGGGAATGTGTGATCATATGAATATATGGATATTTATGTTACAGAGATGTTTATCATGAGGAATACATGAAATTAATAAAACCAGTCATGCCATTCTTATTCAGATCCTAACACATATTAGAAATAAGATTAGTGTCACTGTTGTTTTCCCAGTTCTCCTTGGCCAATGTGGTTACCATGACAACTCAGTGCCTGCTGTGGAAATTAGTGCCAACTATGCTCCCACTTATGATTTTTGCCTGAATCACTTATCACTGTGATACCATCATGTATTGTTTTTCTAATTATGACTTTCCTTCTAAAATTATTGTTTGACATTTGAGATGTGGTAGAGATTTTTCCTGCCCATTTATTCATTTATAATATGTTTGAATAAGCCTGATTTGACTCACATTTTTCTCAGAAGTTACCACTTTT
>LZPO01116966.1:592995-614226 GCA_001675575.1 Neotoma lepida
GGTTGAGGGGGGGAGCTGGCGGGGCGGGAGGAGGGAGGAGAGGGGGATCTGAGGTTGGTATGTAAAAGGAGTGGAAGATCTTTTTAATAAAAAAAGGGAAAAAGAAAAATGCTGAGAATTTTGTGTTGATAAAGAAATTCCAGAAATCATTGACATCATACCCATCAAATTGCATGGAAGTAATTTACCTTCCATAAAATTTGAAGAATTGAAGATTTCCATAATGCACTACAGTGCCTGTTTTTCAACACTCTCCCCAACAGTTAATGTGCTATATAGCATACAAATGTGCAAAAACAAAACAAAAAGAAATCACAGAGAAGACTCTTACACTCACCAGTGTCCCCAGCAGATAGATTTCCCACTGATATTTAGCATTCCTACTGATATTTAGCATTCTCTCCTTGAAATCCTTACATTTTCTGCTTCAAAACAATATACTGGAAAGATCTTCTGGACATGAATAGTGCATAGGAAAGTCTGTGAAAATAGTGGCACTAGGGACTGCCAGCAAAGAATCAAGAAAGAAATATCATTTTAGCTTAGAAAAGGTAGCTATAGATCAAATAGGGAAGAAGTTTCCCAGGGGGCAATGCCTGTCCTGTCTCATGAACCTGAAGAGAAATGCATGCAGATGCACTTTGTGCTTCTGATCATCTGGTGTTATTGGAATGTAGGCCACTTGGATTCAGTGAGTAATGGTAGAAAGATGGCTGCAGCCAAGTCTGTGACAGTCTCAGACACTGGGTTTCTGAATCAGGGAGCCATCCTATAATTTGTTTGTTGCCAAACATAGCTGCACATTAGGATCCCCATGGTTTTGTTGTTTGATTGTTTGTTTATAGTGCTGAGCGTGAGGAAGAGAAATAAACACAAGAGCTGAGCTGAGATCTTCCAAAACCTGCTGTTAGTTAGGCTGAGATCTTCCAAAACCTGCTGTTAGTTAGGCTGAGATCTTCCAAAACCTGCTGTTAGTTAGGCTGAGATCTTCCAAAACCTACTGTTAGTTAGGCTGAGATCTTCCAAAATCTGCTGTTAGTTAGGCTTGAGCAGTCATGCCTGGATGTCCTGGGCCGAAATGAGTAACTATTGTTTTTAGACTTCAGACTCAAATGCAAGACATTTGACCAATTTTATCTAAAGTCTTCATAGATCTAAGTTAACAACAACAACAACAAAAAAGTGCATCATTAACATCAGGAAGCTTCCACCTGATGTGTAAATAAAAGTTCTTAACAAAATCCTTAATCTCTGAAAAACATGAGGCTTACAGGTTCTAAGGACTTGAGTGAATCAGAAGTAATTTTCATGAATGCCCTGATTAATTATAACCTTTATACAGACACAGAATGTTGCCATTATTGTAGTTTACTATTGTGAGCCACTGTAGTTGGAAGTTTTCTCTGGTCCTGCCTGGCTCCCGCGGCCCAGCAGCCCCGCAGTTGCTTTTAAAATAATCACTCAGACACTTATATTATTTTCAAACTATATGGTCTAATGGCTTAGGCTTCTCCATAGCTAGCTCTCACATCTTAAATTAACACGTTTCTGTAAATCTATACTTTGCCACATGGCTTGTGGCTTACCTGTACTTTACATCTTGCTTCTCCTGGTGGCAAGTAGCAGCTTCTGCGAAGCTCTCCTTCTTTCTTCCTCTCTCTCCAGTTGGAATGTACTGCTTAACCTTACTCTGCCTCATCCTTGGCCAAACAGCTTTATTTATCAACCAATCAGAGCAACACATATTCACAGCATACAGAAAGACATCCCACAGCAAGCCATCTCTATGCATAGTTCACTATTGCTCAACCACCTCTGTGCATAGTTCACTGTTGCTCAACCACCTCTGTGCATAGTTCACTATTACTCAACCACCTCTGTGCATAGTTCACTATTACTCAACCACCTCTGTGCATAGTTCACTATTACTCAACCACCTCTGTGCATAGTTCACTGTTGCTCAACCACCTCTGTACATAGCTCACTGTTGCTCAACCACCTCTGTGCATAGTTCATTATTGTTCTGTTAAAATCTCAGATTAACTTGTCTGTGTTTTTAAAGTTTTCATAAAAAGGGAATAGTATTTTGCAAGCTGTTTTGTATTTGGCTTCTTTATATCCACTAATGACATTCCTGCACAAATTTCAACAAAAATGTGAAAAAGTGTTCACCATCTTTAGCCATCAGGGAAATGCACAATTGAGATTCCCATCTCACTTTATTCAGAAAATAAATAATAGGAAATGATGGTAAGAATGTAGAAAAAAAAAACCTTTGTGCTGTTGGTGGAAATATAGATTTTTTTGGCAGTAATATGAAAATCATCACAGCAGTTTTTCAAAACCTACAGTTGGAGTTATCATATGGAGGAAGGCTGGTGAGACAGCTCACTTGGTAAAGGTACTTCCTTCACATGCCTGATGGCCTGAGTTCAGTCCCTGAAATCCATGGTGGAAGAAGAGAACCAGGTTAAAGTTGTCCTTTAACCTCCAAATGGAAGCCATGGCACAATCAGATCTCTCTCTCACACACACACACACACACACACACACACACACACAAAAGGACTGCTTATGGTCCAGTTATACCACATGTGGTTATAACACCAAGTCAATATACCATAGAAATAATTTCATATCCATATTTATTGCAGCACTATTCACAAAAGCTAAATTATGGAATCAAATTATGTGTTCAACAACAGATAAATGGATAAATAAAATGTGGATTATATGTACAGTGAAATTTTAAAAATTATTTCTTTATTTTTTATTACTGTGATATATTACATCATTTCTTCTTTGTCTAGGCTTGAGGCTTCATGAGCTGCCCCTCTCCCATCCACATATGCCTGTCTGTTAGTGTCATCCTTTTCAGGTCAAGGTTAGGCCATGTTAGTGAGACTTTATTATAATTTCTGACACCATTATAGAAAGCTAAAATCAATCAAAATGCAGAGTTGTGGAGTCCAGTCCCAGTGAATATATCTACAACACAATTCCTACATGTAAGGCTTATGAATCATTGTGGAAGTGGGGACAGAAATACTGTAAGAGCCAGAGGAACTTGCGTCTCCTAGAAATTTCAGTAACTACACCCATGAAATATCACAATGGAGTCTTATTTAGCCATGAAGAAGAATGAAATTATGTCATTTGCTGGAGATGGATTCAACTGGAAATTATGAAATTAAAGAAATAAGTAAGACTCAGAAAGACAAATAGCACCTTTTCTCTCATTTATAGAACCGAGATTTCACATAGATATATAAAAACCGTGCGTGTGTCTGTACGTGTGTATGTATAATAACATGAAATCAGAGAAAAAGCAAGAGAAGGAAGGAGAATTATGGGAGGAATGAGAAGGAGGGGAGGAGCCAGTCAATGGTGGCACACACCTTTAATCCCAGTACTCCGGAGGCAGAGGCAGGCGGCTCTCTGTGAGTTCCAGTCTAGCCTGATATACAGAGTTCGAGGACAGCCAAGGCCACACAGAGAAACCCTGTGTGGGTTTATTATTAAATTAATTAATTAATTTAATTAATAAATAAATAAATAAATAAATAAATAAATAAATAAATAAGAAGGAGGAGAGGAAGGGGAAGAGTATTAGGGGTGAGCATGGTCAAAGTATGAATATGAGGTATTCTTGAAAGAAATTTCTTTAATCACCTAGCAAGGATTTGTACAGTGAATACTCACCAACACAAAATAATTAATGAAGAAAAAGATAATGAGATAATGAAAAGCACATATGAATTTCATCTATTTGTCAACAATTTGAATTTTTCCACTGGTTCTCAAGGTGATTTGTGCTTTTGGACTTCTGATCCAGTAAACTGTTATTCTCAGAATACAACTGTTTTTCTTCCATTTAGGAGAATGATTTGTTTTGTGACTTCAATTTTCTGATGGTCTAAGAACAGTTAATTATCTTATCAGATTTAAGTTCTTTTTGGAATGAAAAATGAAGACCTAAGTTCTTGACTTCCAGATTAGAAACCAAAATTTGAAAAGTATACTTAATTAGGAAAAACAAAGAAAACAAAACTCAGCAGCTTCAAGTGACAACCTGATGATCTATTTTTAGTAACATGAGTTTGGGCCTCATGTACCAAACCAAACCTATTTGTTTGAAATAAGTATACACAGAGATAATAGAGAAAGACTGTGGATAATTAGACTATAAGGAATTTCTTTTTTTCCATTTATTTAAAATAGATTCTTTTCACGTATAATATATCCTGATTACAGTTACCTCCCTCCCCATCCTTTTGGATCCACTCTCTTTCTGTCTCTCATTAGAAAAGAGCAGGCTTCTAAGAGAACAACCAAACATGACAAAATAAAATATAAGGTAAAACAAAAACCATCACATCTAAGTTGGTTGGACAAGGCAAAGAAGGAGAAGAGCCACAAGAAGAGGCATAAGAATCAGAGACCCACTCTTTCACACACTCAGGAGTCTCATAAAAATACTGAGGTTAAGGCTATAATATAGACATGGAGAACCTGATCCAGAGCCATGCAGGCACTGTGCTTGCTGCTTCAGTCTCTATGACTGCATATGAGTGTTCTCAGTTGATTTAGGGGGACTTGTTCTCCAGATGGGTCTCTATGTAATGCATTTCTTTGGTTAGTGTTTTCTACAACAATTCATTCAATCTCTTATTTATTGGATATGTATGCAGGACTTACTACATACCAAACAGTGGAAGGCCAAATCCTTAACTCTGTATTAAATCTTTTTCCTGAGCCCAAATTCTGTCTTGTTCAGGAACTAAGGTTATTATTCTAATCTTTGATTTCTTTTAGTTCCAGACTATAATTTTCTAATTTCGTTTAGTTTTTTTGTTCTCCTGATGCTAGATTTTGTGATCCCTTTTCTTTTTGCAACCTGTAGCTGATGAATGTCAACAGTTACACCACTTCTGTTATTTGCTAAAACAGGAACATGAAAGAAAAGTGGGAGAGCCAATGGTGTCAATCCCTTGGCTTCTCCTTTTCCTCCAATTATAGCTTCCCCACTTAGTTCTATAACTTACCACTTTGAGTAATGAGTTTCTCCACCATTCAATACCCATATTGATTCCTTCTTTTTATTGTCCTATTTGGATAAACTAAATAATATAATGACCTGGCAAAAAACATTTGCACATTTATTAGCAGATAAGGGGAATGAAAACAGATCATGCAGAAGTCTGCATGCTCAAAGAGATTAATGAAAGATCAGGAGAGAGACTAGAGCCTGAACAGGGGCATAGGGGCCTGGGGATTCAAGGCAGAGACATGGAGAATTCCCTCAGGAGAGAAGATATTCACCAGGATCAGATGGGGGCCTTTTAGTGGGAAAATCTCAGGTCAAAAACTCAGCCAGATTTTTGTGCTTACTCAAGATCCAAAAGTAAGTTAGATAATAAAATGGGAAAGCGAGTCATTCCTTAGGCTGATTCTAATTCTCTTCCTTCAACAGTTGGCCTAACTCATTCTTTAGTTTTGCTGAGATGAATACAATTTTAATATAAAAATGACAACTTACATTTTGACCTACAATTGCTTGGGGTATATCAACTGCCAGGCACTGAACTAGATGCTAGTTATTTCCAGGTGAGTAATATAGGTGTAATCCTTATAATCATGGAATATACAATCCAGTGGAGGAAGGATATAGTTAACAAAGTGATCAATAGGAAGTGCAGGCTTGTACTTAAACAGCATATCACTGTGGATCTTGGCTGACCATAAAATGGTAGTTATCTTCCTAATTCCAGCTCTGATGTGCAGGGATTACTTGCTACCACACCCAGCTCCAGAGTTTCCCCCTCTACTCTCTTTCCAGGGATACAATATACTCGACAGGCCTCAAAGTTGCTGTGCAGTTGAAGAGTACCTTGAATCATTGATCCTGCCTTCACATGCCAAGTGTTAAGATTACTTGTATGTACCACCACACTATGTAGGGATGGGGATTGAAACCCAGAGCTTAATTCATGCTAGGGAAGCCTTCTACCCATGGACTATATCCTTAGCTCAGCTCCAGGGATTTGTAGTGATAACAACATAGCAATTTAGACCAGAAAGTGAGAGTCGAGCTTTAAGCAGGCACTATTCTAAATGGTAAGTAGAAGATGCAGGTGGGTAGTCAGCTTAACAGAAGAGTAAACAACCTACAAACAGACCCAATGACAGTGAAGGACCTGGCCGTTTAAGAGCCAAAGAAAACTAGTGTAACTGGAGCTTAGCAGTGGAGGGGTGAAGTGACTGTTTTGGCTAGGTGGCCTTGGGTTCAGGTTTTGCAGGACCTGAAGGCTATGGTAAATATTTAATCTGTAATAAGTATTTGAGTGCAATGGAGACATTTAGTGGATATAACCGAGGGGAGGAGTATACTCTATTTCCTTGTGGAGGCTAAACTAAGAAATGACAAGCAGAGACACAGAGAAACCAATTCACAGATCACTCAGTGGCCTAAGGTCTATGAAAGATGGAAAACAATTACAAAATATTATCCCATGACCTTACTCATGGGGCAAGAGAGAGCATAAGAAACATCTGACACCTGGGTGGGTATAACAACTTCTATAAAAAAATAATTTAGAACTAGAAGGTCCTATCAGGTAGATAGGAGTCAAAGAAGGGGAGGGTCTGTAGACTCAGTAAATTTGTAATGAGGGAAGATAGTGGGTTGGATCTTGAGAGGTGAGTAGCACTGAATACCTTCTGTATGGAGGAGCCCTAGAAAGGTAGACTGAAGGAAGGAGAATAGCTTATGCTATGGTGTGTGTGGTGGCTTGAAAGAAATTGGCCCCCAAAGGGAGTGGCACTACGAGTAGGTGTGGCCTTGTTGGAGGATGTGTGTCACTGTGGAGGCGGGCTTTGAGGTCTCATATATGCTCAAGATACCACCCAGTGTGACAGACCACTTCCTGTTGCCTGAAAGCCAAAATACAGTCAGCACCATGCCTGCTTGCATGTCACCATGCTCCCCACTATGATGATAATGAACTGAGTCTCTAAAAATGTAAGCTGCCACCTCAATTAATTGTTTTCCTTCATAAAAGTTGCCTTTGTCATGCTGTCTCTTCACAGCAAGAGAAACCCTAAGACAGTTTGTATGCCATGAACCTACTAAATGAACAAACAATGCCCAGTGAAAGCCTTTGCAAACCCTAGCAAGATTTGAAGCTAAGACAACCAGAGTGCTCTCCTTCCAGGAATCTTGTGCAATGGCATTCCATGCCTACTTTCTACCTACTTCTGGAGAAAAAGATGAGCCTAGCACATCTGGTACTGGTCCTTCAAGCAGGACAACATTCTAAGAAAAGAGGTTTTGTGTATGTGAGAACAGTGACAACTGTAAAAACTTTCTCCTTGGAGTTCTCTTTATTTGGTCCAGCTCAGTATTTTTGCAGGTATTATGTGGATGCAGACACATGGATTCCATTTAGCCTGAATGAGAAACCTTATTGTACCTTGTAACTTAAATGAACTGGACCCTTTTTTGGCTTTTACTTTCAGGGTCCCAAGAATTCCTTAGATTTCTATCACATAAGGATCTTATGCTGAATTAGTTCATATGTTCTTTATCTCTTTTCCCTTCTGACTTCTCTCCCTGAGTGTCTGAACTACTTCAGTTGTTTATGCCCTACCTTCTTTCCTTCCAAAAGTTATTTGGTCTGTCTTCTTGCTGCCATTTACTTCCTGCCCAGAGACCTCTTTGGGGGTCCAAACTATCCTGGGCCAGTCCCAGTTTTGAAGCTCCTAATATAGAACACAGATATGCAACATCAGTTTTTCCATTCTTCCTCAACAAAACTACAGCCATCCAGATGTATCTCTCACCATCCCACCTCACTTTTCACTTAAAGAGACAGAGCTTAATTATTCTGGATGAGCCAGGACATAAAATTTACTTGGAGACCATTATTGGTTGTAAATGACCAACCATCTCCTAATGGATCAATCATATAGAAGAGGTGACTTTTTAATCCCATAATTGGCAAGCAAGATTTTCCCTCATCTCCTGAGGGACAGAAATAAAAAAATGTAGCCACAATTACCATGATCTTAAGCCATCTTGTTACGTGAAAGATAAATATCCAGCCTTAGGATGAAGCTCACACCTAGCATGGCAAAATTTGGCTAGAGATATAAAGAACTTCTGTTTTTGATGACATCATTTATTTGCTAAATCTATCAGCCCTGATCAGCTAGCAATGTTATATCATAAACTTCCTTAAAGTTCAAACCTGTTTCAGTCAATTATTCTTCAATACAGCTAAAGCTGCCTTCTGCTATAATCACAGTCTCTACACAAGTCACTTTTGTGACTGCTCACCTGGGATGCAGTAATAATCATAGAATTTCCAGGTTACAGAATAGTTCTAAGAATTTTTGTATTTACAATTTTTAAAATTTTGATTAAAATCTAATTACAACACTCCATCCTATCACTTTCCTCTCTCCAACACTGCCCATGCCCTCTTCCTCCAGTCTCTCTCCTGTCTCCCCACCCTCTCAAATTGATGGCCTCTCCAGGTATACTTATATATTTGGGCATTGTAAGGCTTTTAATACACATTTCCAAACTATCTTCCTGAAAAGTTACACCAATTGTCACTCACTGTCACCAGCAATACATGAAAGTCCTCATTTTTTTTCACTTTTAGAAGTTGCTCCATGACAGCATGAGGAGTCCACTATCTGTTTTCAGGCTGTGGTTTCTGATGTGTAACTTCATTCTTCTTGTTTTAGTATCTGTATATACTTAAGGTGTTAAAAGTTGCTCAATTGCAGCATGAGGAGTTCACTATCTGTTTTCAGGCTGTGGTTTCTGATGTGTAACTTCGTTCTTTTTGTTTTAGTATCTGTATATACTTAAGTTGTAAGGTATATGGTGAAGGAACCTGAGTAACATGAAGCATAAAGCACTTTCAATATAAATGGTGAGACAATGTTAGCTATTCTAACTGGCTGTTGTCAGTTACATGTGGAATCCCAACCTCAAGAGACTGGGGCAGGAAGATCAACATGAGTCAGAGGCCAGTGTGCTCTAGATAGCGAGTTCAAGGTCAGCTTAAGCTAAAGAGTGAGATTGTGTAGAAGGAAAACAAAAAGGGACAATGTTCTTGTTTCACTTGCATTTTCTTGATTATTGACTTATATGGAGTGAATCTAACTTCCTTCTTTTATGAAGTGTATGATCATTCTTTTAAATTCTGTGTCCTGGAGTTCATCTAGGAAATTCTCATTGGCAAACATTTCTATATGACTGACGGTTTGAGGAGGGGAGATACTGCCTTGATCTTTCCTATTATTTGTATTTTTCTATGTGATCTACACATGTGGACTTCTTTTGTTAATTCTTTGTCTGACATTTGACAGCTCAGATTGGGGCAAAATACAGAATGTGTGGCCTTGGTTAGGTTTGCAGGACGGATATGGCTTAGTTGGAATGACGTCAGGTGGACACAGGAGGCTGGTCTGGCAGCAGGATGTGCATCCTGCTATAAGTCTAGAGGAGTAGTTCTGGGGCTTTGAGGAGGTGTGTGGAGGGCAGAATCATAGAATTCACCTGACCAGACTCTGCCAAAATTTGTGCAGGATCTGGATGGGTGGAAAGGTTTGATGTAACATGTAGGTTGGTGGCAGGCAGAGAAGGTCCAAGCAGAAGTCTAGAATTTAGGGGTGGTGAAGGTAGCAGTAGCCAAACTAGGCCAGGGCACTGAATGTGGGACCCAGGGGTATGGGGAGGATGCACAGAGGCTAGGATCAAGCTGATTTACCCAGTTAGACCCTGGCAAAGGAGTTCAACTCACATAATTTTAAGGATATTGTAAAAAGATTATCTTGAACTATTGGGTGAAAAGTAGGTGTGTAAAATAGTATATATAATATAATCCAATTTTTAAGGAATAAGACCGTGGTTGTTAAAAGAAAAATTCTATTGTATACATGTATCACATTTTCACTATCTATTTATTTGTTGAAGGACAGTTAGGTTGTCTCTGTTTCCTAGCTATTATGAATAGTGCAGCAATAAACATGACTGAGCATATATCTGTGGAGTAGGAAATCGAATACTTTGGGCATATGCCAAGAAATAACATAGCTGAGTCATATGGCAGATCTACTTTTAGCTTTTTGAGAATTCTCCACATTAATTTCCTTAGTGGTTGCACCAGTTAACACTTTCACTAACAGTGAATGAGGGATCCCTTTTCTCACATCCTCACCAGCATTTATTGTCAGTTGTTTTCTTGGTGTTATCCTTTCTCACTGTGGTAAGATGAAATTTCAAAGTAATTTTAATTTGCATTTCCTAAATTGATAATGTTAAGCACTTTTAAAGATATTTCTTAGTCATCATTCTTTTCTGTTCTTTTCTTTTTTGCGTGTGTGAAAGCTTGCTGATCATATCCATACCTCATTTGCTTGAGTAGTTTGTTTTTTGACTCTGTGTTGTGAGTTCTTTGTATATCTTGGGTATTAATCCTCTGTTATATGTATAGCTAGAGAAGACTATCTCCTACTGTGTGGGCTTCCTCTTCACTCTCTTTATTGTTTATTTCTGTGCACCTTTATAGTTTTATGAGGTCCCATTTGTCAGTTGTTTGCCTTAATTCCAGAGAAAATGTAGTCCTATTCAGAAAGTCCATACATCTTGTAGGTTACTGCATATACTGTCTTCTAGCAGTTTCTGCAATTCAGTTTTCGCATTAGCTCTTTGGTCCATTTGGAGTTTGTTTTTGTGCAAGGTGGTAGATATTGGTCTACTTTTATTCTTCTACATGTAGACATCCAATTTTCCTAGCACCATTTATAAAAGATGTTTTCTTTTTTACAGTGCTCATTTCTAACATCAGATGACTGTTTAATGTTTGGGTCTTTTATTCTGTTCCATTGACTACATATCTGGTTTTGTTATTGTTGTTTGTTTGCCAGTATTGTGCTTTTTTTATGACTATAGTTCTGTAATATAGCTTGAAGTGTAGTATGCTAATCCTTCCAGCATTGTTCATTTTGTTCAGGATTTCTTTGGCTACTGGGGGTGTTATGTTGTTCCAAGTGAATTTTAGAATTCTTTTTCTCTTTCTGTGATGGGGGTTTTTGTTAGAATTGCCTAGAACCTATACATTGTTTTTTGTAGGATAATCATTTTCACAATATTAATTCTACCAACCCTGAGCATGAAAGATCTCCCATCTTCAAGTGCCTTCCTCAGTCTCTTTCTTCACAGATTTAAAAATTTTATTATAGGAGTCTTTCACTTCCTTGGTTAGATTTATGTTTACTTGAAAATATGTATTTATCACACAAGTGACAGCTCATGCTGGAGAGGATGTGGAGCAAGGGGAACACTCCTCCATTGCTGATGGGAGTGCAAACTTGAACAGCCACTTTGGAAAGCAATATGGCGGTTTCTCAGAAAATTGGGAATCAATCTACCTCAAGACTCAGCTATACCACTCTTGGGCATATACCCAAAGGATGCTCTATCATACCACAAGGACATACTTGCTCAACATTGTTCATAGCAGCATTATTTATAATAACCAGAAACTGGAAGCAACCAAGATGTCCCTCAACTGAGGAATAGATAAAGAAAATGTGGTACATTTACACAGTGGAGTATTACTCAGCTGTTAAAAACAGGGACATCATGAAATTTGCAGGCAAATGGATGAGATAGAAAAAATAATTCTGAATGAGGTAACCCAGACTCAGAAAGACAAACACAGTATGTACTCACTCATAAGTGGATATTAGCTGTAAAATAAAGGATAACTATGCTACAATCCACAGACCAAGAGAGACTAGGTAACAAGGAGAATTCAAGGGGGGATGCCTACATCTCCCTGGGAAGAAGAAATAGAAGAGATTCTATGAGTGAACTGAAGGCAAGTGGAGATGGAAACATGAGAGATCAGGTTGCAGGCAGGGGCAGGCAGAGGGGGATAGTACTGTAAGAGACTGCTGGAAGGGAGGGGCATTTCAGGATCAGGTAAAAACCTGAGGCAAGAGACTCTCCCAAGAATCTACAAGGATGGCCCCAGCCAAGACTCCTAGCAATAACAGATATGTAGCCTGAACTGGCCATTTCCTGTGACCAGGCAAGACTTCCCACTGGTAGGACTGGGAAACCAACCCAGCCAAATCACCTTCGACCTACAATCTATCCTGCCTATGGGATGTGCTGGGATAAGGTGGCATAGAGATTGATGGAGTGGCCAACCAATGACTAGTATAGTCTAAAACCCTTGTCAGGAAAACAAGCCCACCCCTGACACTGCCTAGAGTACGAGGGCCCAGAGGCTGAATGGTCTGGAGACCTAGGATAGAACCAAACACGACTGGAGAAAAAAATGTCAATGTAATGATGCCTAATGATATTCTGCTATACTCAGATTGATGCTTAGCCCAATTGTCATCAGAGAGGCTTCATCAAGCAACTGACAGAAACAGATGCAGACCCATAGCCAAATGTTAGGCAGAGCTTGAGGAATACTGTAGAAGAGAGGGGCAGAGAAAGGATTGTAGGAGCAGAGAGATCAAAACACCACAAGAAAACCCACAGAATAAGCTAACCTTGGCTCATAAGGAATCACAAGACTGAACTGACAACCAGGGAGCATTCATGGGATGGACTGACCTAAGCACTTTGCGTATGTGGAACAGTTGTGTAGCTTGGTCTACTTGTGAAACTTCTAACAATGGGACCAGGGGCTGTCTCTGAGTCTTTTACTGGCTTTTGGGACTCTACTCCTCATACTGGGTCACCTTGCCCAACCTTAATACAAAGGGAGGTGCTTAGTCTTACTGCAACTTAATATGCCATGTTTTATTGATATCCATGGGAGATCTTCCCTTTCCTGAATAGAAATGGAGGAGTGAATGGGGTGGTGGGAACAGNACTCTAGCTGGGATGTAAAATAGATAGATAGACAGATAGATAGATAGATAGATAGATAGATAGATAGATAGATAGATAGATAGATAGAGAAATATGTGTTTTTCAGAGCCATAGACTATCTAACAAAAACCTAGTGCCAAATGTGGGAAACCTCCCTTTAGTTTTTGGTTAGGGGAGTCCAAGAGACTCATAACAATACAGATTATTGCCATTACTGTTTGTTCCTTCCCAGAACTTGAAGGTAAAACCCTATTGCTGAAGACACCACATATTACAGACATGGGACTTGAAGGAATCTAACTAAAACTGACCTGTAATCCTCCTCCCTGAAGACTAGCTCTCACAGTACCTAAATGTACTATACAAGCTGCCAAAGAGAAAACTAATCAACAGTCCTACCCAGGGGTAAAGCCTATAACCACAAAAATGAACTATATGGCAAGATTCCCCCAATGGTGTAATAGTGTCACTTATATCTTGGTGGTTACCAACAGCTGTTGAATTTGACTTAAGGCCTGTGCAACAGGAAGGGATTCTTGTCTGATATTGTAAACCTAGCCAATTATGCGATGGTGAGTGATGAATGAGATCCTGGACCCTAGAGAGGATTCTACTATGGACAATTTCCTAAACCAGTATAAGTTTTAACTGCATTCTAAATATGTTATTCTTTTGCCCACAAATAAGTATGTCTTACTCCTATCAAAGAATCCACAGAGTCAGAGTGTACTAGACGTTTTCATCTAAGAGACTTAGGGAAAAAGACACTCACACACTCTCTTCCCTTCTAGTTTTCGCATTCTTGATGTTTTCCTTCTAACCCATTTTAACTCTTTCTTTATTCTTTCCCTTACAGCTGATACACCCCAGCAAAATCTTTCCGGCAGTATAAAAATTACAATGTGGCTACATTCTGTTTTTCATGTGAATGATTTACAATAACTACAAGTAAAAAAAACAGCATGTTTTCCATATCCTTTAACATGATTAAACATTTTACATATTACAGGTGAAAAACAAATTATCCCAAGAACCCATGTACATTCATACCCAAGCAAATTGTTATAGGTTGACTGTGTAGGAAAGCAATATGTTCTTCTCAGTCAGGTCTTTTACTGGCAGGCTGCTTTATGCAGTTACAAATATAGGGCCAATCACTTTATTACTTATCTTGAAATGTAATCTTTTAAAGAATCTTAAAATAATCAGAAATCTAAACTTTTATATATGAAAAAGAATCAGTCAGCTCTACTTTAAATCATTAGGGTACATACCCACTCATTAATAGTTTTCTATATCAGGAGATTGAGGGCAGAAATGGCTATAAAGAATTGTACCCATTGGTCATCAACCAATCCTAGCAAGAAAAGTGTGTCAGCTAGTAATAATAATTGGGCTGCTTTGTTCTTGTCCCTTGACCTTAACGAGTTCCTCATTCAACTATTTGCCTTTCTAGAACTTTATATTGTCTTCTTGGGTTTTTCACCTCAAAGTTATTTGACAAAACATCTTAGTCTAACTTTAAGTTATTTTCAAAGCTTTGTTTCAGCTATGCTGCACCCTAAAACCTGTGAACACATCTCCCAACATTAAGACTAGAATTTAAACTAGCTGGGCTACTAGTACTCAATTGTTTTCCTTAATCATTAACCTAAGCCACAATCTATAGGGCTCTTCAATAGAAACTCATGTGTTCTAGCTGTGTGACATTTCCTTGTTTGTATTTTTTATCATCAAAACTCTATATAAATAATATTATTATTATCAAGTAGACAGTATAGCTTAAGAAGAAATCATCTTCATAATAATCCATAGGTAAAAATGCTCAGTAGGACGGGATGTTTCCATGAGATAAACACACTACATTACAGGCAGTGGGGATCTCCCCACACCCATTCACACCATGCTAGATACCAGAGAAAGATAGCAGTGGCAAACATGTAAAGGCACAGCAGAAGTAAAAGACATTCTGGAGTCTGTGGTCTCAGGGCCTTGTCTATCTGAGATTCACCCATCAGGGATTCACCTCCTGGTGTGCTGACACCGTGAAGTCTACTGCCATCTGCTGTTCCTCTGACATGGTCACCAGCACTTCATTTTACAGCAGATGGAGACTTTTACAGAGATCCATAAGTGGTAAAAATGCAGAGAATAAATTAATGTGGGGAGCCAAGCCACAGTTGTTACATCTACAACACAACTCTTATACCTAAGGCAAAGGAAGCATCACAGAAGAAGGAGTGGAAACATTATAAGAACCAGAGGACTAGGGTTTCTGCTTCTAGATAGTGTCTTCTAGATATGACAGGGAAACTATGAAATCTCATGAATATGTTCACCTAAATATGTTCACCCATGAAATCTCAACAATATGTTCACCTAAATAAGACCTGCGAAATGACCCCATCAGTTGGCATGTCATTGTGAATGGGAAAAATACCACAGGACCTCATAGATGAAGAGCTACAAACAATTAATGGCTGCTGAGACAAGGAAAATCTATTTTCTCTAGAGGCAAGACTACTGATAGTTATATGATACCAAGTGGTCAGCCCTAAATATACATGAGCAAAACTAAATTGACTCCGGATTCATAAACACACACACACACACACACACACACACATGTATGTATGTATGTATGTATGTATGTATATACATATAAAATATTTAAAGAAGGGCAGTCAATTAATAAGGGAGTGAGAGGACATGAAAAGAGTTGGCAGGGAGGAGAATGATAGAAATTATATAAGTATGTTACTCAATTGTGATATTCTGAGAAAAATAAACCATTTAAATCTCAACAAAGAAATATATAATAGAAAGAGAAAAATAGAGATTTTCAGCAATAAAATTATATTTACTACAAATGGAAGTGGAATATTTAGCAAAGTTTAAAATTTTAATATTAATATTTAATATTTTTCTCATTAATGTAGTTTTGTGTTTTAAAATGAATGTATATCATTCATATTGTGGGAAATGTAAACAAAATTTGAAATATAGTATGTTTTAAAATGATTTACATTGATGGCTGTTCAATACAAATATATTTTGAGCCACATGTCTAATTTTGAGTTTTGTGGTATAAACAGATTTTGAAGGTATAAGAATTCAAGTGAAATTAATTTTAATAATCAGAAGCTGGATGGCTCAGAGACCTAAGGTAGAACCAAACACAACTCACAACTAACAAAAAAAGTCAATAAAATGATTCCTAATGATGTTCTGCTATATTTCTAGATTGGTGCCTAGCCCAGTCGTCATCAAAGAGGCTGCCTCCAGCAACTGATGGGAGCAGATGCACAGACCCACAACCCAACACTAGGCAAAGCCAGGAGAACCCAAAGGCAAAGGAAGGATTGTAGGAGCCAGAAGGCTCAAGGACACCCTTAGAGAGGAGAACGGGGCCCACAGAATCAACTAAGCAAGGTTCACAGAGACTGAAGCAGCAATTACTGACCCTGTATGGGTCTGAGTTAGGTCCTCTACATATACCTTATGGTTGTATAGCTGGATGGATATTCATGTGAGACTCCTACCAGTGGGAATGGGGTTATCTCTGACTGTTATGACTCCTTGTGGGACTCTTTCCCCCCATATTGAGTTGCCTTGTCTAACTTTGATATGAGGGTTTGTGCCTTGTCTTATTGCATCTTTTTATGCCATGTTCGGTTGATATCCCTGGGAGGCCTGCTCTTTTATGAAGGGAAATGGAGGAGTAGATCCTGTCTCTTATACACATCTAGATGTGTATAAGAGACAGGTAATACCCTCAGTATTTGACTTTCTTATTGTATCTTGTTTTGTCCTGCTTATTTGTCTCTTGGAGGCCTGCTCTTTTATGAAGGGAAATGGAGGAGCAATAGATCTGGATGAGAAAGGAGGTAGCTGGGAAGAGTGGAGGGAAGAGAGGCTGCGGTTGGGGTGTATTGTATAAAAGCTGTCTCTTATACACATCTAGATGTGTATAAGAGACAGCCATTCCCACCTCTTCCAAAACAAAGTGTCCCTTGGTGAATCCCCAGATTCTGCCACTCTCAGCCAAGGCAGGGCAAGCCCCTCCTCCCTGCAACAAGACTGTGCCAGGTGTCCCACCACAGGCACTGGGCTCCAAAATGTCAGCCCCTGTGCCAGGGACAGATCCTGATTCTACTGCCTGGGGGCCTTCAGACGCTTCAAGCCAAATAACTGTCTCAAGTAGTCTGAATTTCAATCACTTGTTGAAGCACTGCCTTACTTTGGTAATTATAGTTGATATGAACGAGACATAAAAATCTCAATTTTCCTAAGCAGTTCATCAATGACTCAAATAATATACACCACTCTGTGAGACAAATTATTACACCTGGGATCAATAAATACTTTTTAAATCTCATAAATTTTCTTAACTTTTAAACATTAAGCTATTCATTTTAGTGAATGAAATATCTTTGCTTTATTTTGCATGTTTTATAATATTAAGAGATAACATTTACTAGAACTTGGTATATGATATGCATCTCAATGAACATTTTCTGTTTTACAGGTAAGAAAAAAGGCAGCTATGGAGGAGGTTATGCAACTTTGTTCCAAGTCATAAGACTTGTAACTGGTGGTGTCAATATTTGAACTACGGTTTGCCTCCTCACTCCAAAGTCTATGCTTGTTCAAACACACTTTCAAATGATTGCTGTGTCGGTGTAATGTCTCCCCCCACCACACACACTTTGTCCATGTATCTGTGTTCTTTCTTGTGGCCATTTCTCCAAGTTTGCAGCATACATCTGGTGTCTGCCGGTCTGGCTTGATCTAGTTTCACCTAGCTTCTCATTTTTGCCTATCCTAGACCTCCTTTACAAATGATGTTTCATTTCCTCACCTTCGTCTTTCACTTTCTTTACATGGTATTGTGCCTGTTTTTATTACCTTTATGTGGGAAGCTGCTAAGCTGGTGGTGAGCTCCTGATAGATAACTGTGTACATTTCTTCTCAATTCTACATTAAATGATACCATATTGCTACCATGAAGTCAGCTGTCACAGTATTTACAAAGTGCAGATAGGTTAACACTACAAATAGTTTATTCAAAGCTCCATTGTTTAAACATTTTTCTTTACTTAGTGCTTTTGCATCCCTTGATTTTTTTGTGTGACTGAGGTGAGTATAATATATTTAAAAAACACACTTTTCTGTTTGTCTATATACTTGTTCTTATGGTGACATAAATATTATATTTTGTATCCAACTTTTTCTGGGTTTTTGTTTTGTTTTTTGAGACAGAATTTCTCTGTGTAACAGCCCAGGCTGTCCTGGAACTCACTCGGTAGCCCAGGCTGGCCTTGAACTCACAGAGATCCGCCTGCTTCTGCCTCCTGAGTGCTGGGAAAGGCGTGTGCCACTACCACCCGGCTGTATCCAATATTTTTGTACGGACTTTTTTAGTTAATTACAATGCTTCTAAGTGTGAGTGCTACATTTTCTTCCTCTGACACTCAAGTCAATTTTATTCTCCAGTTCTATTGGAACATCTTACTATAAACTTCCCACTGGCTGAAACTCTTCTATTTAAACATGTACTTTAATACCTTGAATATCACTAATTAATACTTGCTCTTAATGCCTTTTTCTTCTCAGGCCAGCTGGACATTATGGTCCAAACCCACGAATTATTTTGTTTTGTTTTCCTGCCTTTTATTTCCATCTTCTCTTTGCTGTTTCTTACTCTACATTTCTGACATCAATTTTACAATTTCCTTCAATAACATCTAAAATTTGCCATTCAGCTTCTACCTGTTTCAACCTCAAGCCACTTAAAATATCTACAAGGTCTTGCTATATAATCATTGTTGTCATAGTCATCATCATCACCATCATCATCAATTTTCTTTCTTTGAAACACTTCTATAACTAAACCTACATGGTAATAGAGATGACATAATTAAATATTTAATGTTTCCAAACTTTTCAGAATTACACTAACAGATACTTTACTGGCAATTTATTTATCAACAGAAATGGAAAATAATGTACATTGTCAGATTTACCAATTTATAGTCCTAATAGGGCATTTCCATTTCTAAGAACAGAGACCCCATACATTACAGCCTCCATCTATTCATATTAATATCCAAAATTTGAGCTTCTTGCGAAAATGAAAGGTCTCCTTGCTGAGATATATCATTGTTTACTCAATCAAATCAGATGATTAAAGGACTTCAAATGCCTGTTCTTTCATTTTTTTCATCCTATGGTTTCATTCTAACATTTTCTCTAAAAGACCGAAATATAACTTTTCACTATAGATGTTTACCACAAGTGTGACTGGTGATCGATCTCATGATAGATGTCTACATATTTCTAACTTTTTCAGTCTTCTGTGTCTTCTAGCAATTCTTTTCTTCTTCTAGGGATAAATAGGCTATTTTAAGAAATCTGGATAAATATAAGTTTTGTTTAATCAAACTTTGGCAAAATAAGATATATTATAAAGTGAAACTTTTGTTTGGTTGTTTGGTTTGATTTTTAGTTTTTAGAGAGAGGGATTCTCTGTGTAGCCCTGGCTGTGCTGGAACTTGTTTTGTAGACCAGGCTGGCTTCGAACTCAGAGATCCATCTGGCTCTGCCTCCTGAGTGCTGGGATTAGAGGCATACGCCACAAATACTGGCTCAAAAGAATGTTTTTTATTATTCTGTGATATATGTGAACCCCCTCACTGACCCTCAGTATATCCTTCCTTTTCATTGCATATAACATTGGCTTTTCTCCTAGCATTTGCTACTTTTAGAGTCTGTAGCTCCAGATCTATATTAAATCAGACACAGCTTTTTTTAAACTTGCTATTTTACAGAAAAAGTTATGAATTAGTAGAAATATTTACATAGGTTGCTCCTGCTATTTTACAACCTAATAAGGCAAAAAGTATTCCTTAGACACATAATTTATTTTATATTAATTTATAATAGCTTGGGGTCAAAATTTATGAGACTATTGAGAATTTGAATATTGACTGTACATTGTTAATTTTAATGTGCAAAAATATTTTTGTAGTTGTTTTATTTTATTTAATAAGCAACATTCTGTTTTGGCTGGAGAGATTGCCGTGCAATAATGGGGACATGAGTTTTATCCTCAGAGCCAATGGTTTTTGAAATATGGATGTTTGACATGGTGTTAAGTGCTTGTAAACCTAGCATTGGGAAGGTAGAGATGGGTCAATCCCTGGGCCTTACTGGGCATCCAGCCTAGCTTATTTGATGAGTCTAAGTCAGTGAGAGACTCTCTCCAAAAAATGAAGATGATAGGAACTGAAGACACAGCTCAGCAGTTAAGACTACTGGCTGTTCTTCCGGAGGAACTGAGCTCAATTCCCAGCACTCATAAGCAGCCCACAAGTGTCTATAATTCCACTTCTAGGGGATCCAATGCCCTCTTCAGGCATCCTGAGACACCAGGTACAGACATAGTGAACAGACATACATGCAGGCAAAATATCTATACACATAAAATAATTAAATAAAATTAAAAATAAAAAGGTGGACATTATATAAAGAGCAACACTTAAGACTGTCCTCTGGTTTCCACAGGCATGCACATGTCTGCACACACGTGCACACACACATAGACATGTACAACCCCCACATTTACACATACATAAAAAGAAAAATGTGTTTTATTTCCTATGCTGTATCTAATTAATTCCAAACATAACATGTAAAACAAGGTGACTTTATGATCCTAGAGATTCTAAGTCAGAAGTCCAGGGTGATTTATCTGAGTCCTCTACCTCAAGGTCTTTTACAAAGCTGCAATGAAGATGTAGACCAGGCCTAGCATTTTACAGCCCATTGTGGGAAGTTCCACCTCTGGTCAAGTGGTTCTGGGGTATATAAGAGAGCTGTATGAGTAAACCATAGAGAGCAAGCCAGTAAGCAACACTTTTCCATGGCCTGTGCAACTGTTTCTGCCTTCAGGTTCCTACCCTGAGTTCCTGCTCTGGCTTCCCTCAGGGATGGACTTATAATTTATAAGGAGAAATAAAATCTTTGGACCCCAAGTTATATTTGGTCATGGTGTTCTATTACAGCAGTAGAAATCCTAACTAAGACGGTATTTCCATAAATATAGATTTACAGTGGAAAGATTGTATCTGTATCTATTTAGACACTGATTGAGCAATGATGGTTAAGAAAGGTGGGTTTGGCCAGGCGGTGGTGGTGCACACCTTTAATCCCAGCACTCGGCAGAGGCAGGCAGATCTCTGTGAGTTCGAGGCCAGCTTGGTCTACAAAGTGAGTTCCAGGACAGGCTCCAAAAGCTACACAGAGAAACCCTGTCT
>LZPO01116966.1:638801-657267 GCA_001675575.1 Neotoma lepida
GATTGGTGTGTAAAATGAATGAAAAATTCTCATAATAAAAAATAAAATAAATTAAATTTAAAAAATTAAAAAAAAAGAAGACAGAAACATTAGTGCTTGTAACTACAGCCATCTGATGTTTGACAGCGGCAATACAACATACACTTGGAGAAAAGACGTCATCTTCAAAAAATGATGCTGGGAAAACAGGATGCCCACATGCAAAAGAATGAAATTAAACCTATGTCTATCACCCTGTACAAAAAGGAGATATAAGTGGACCAAAGACCTTATTTTGAAATATGAAACACTAAAATACATACATACACAATACTGCTAGAAAAAAAACATAGGCAGTATCCTACAAGTTATAGGTGTAGAAAAGGAACTTCTGAATAGGACTCCGTTAGCCACAGAATTAAGGTCAACAAATGGGAACTCATAAAACTAAAAAGTTTCTGTACATCGAAGGAAACAATCAAATGAAGAAGAAACCCACAGAATGGGAAATTATCTTTGCCAGCTCTACATCTGACAGAGGATTAATATTCGAAATAGATAAAGAACTCAATACTCAAAATATATAAAGAACTCAAAAAACAAAGAGTCAAGGAAACAAAAGACACAATTGAAAAATAGACTAGGGTTCTAAATAAAGAGTTCACTAGAAGAAATAAAAATGGCTAATCAACACCACAAAAAGTGTTCATCATCCTTGGCAGTTGGGGAAATGGAAATTTTTTTAAAGTTGAGAGTTCATTTTAACCCAGCCAGAATAGCTAAGAGCAACGAAACAATTGACAACAAATGAGGCTGTGGGGGAAAGGGAAATCTTCATTGACTATTGGTGGGAATGCAAATTTGTGTAGCCACTCTAGAAATCAGTATGAAGAACACCAAAATTAATTTCCTCACAATAGCTACGAAATGGAAACAAAACCTAAATGCACTTCAGCAGATGAATGGATAATGAAAATGTGCTGGTACATTTAAAAAACTTATTCTACCTTTCTTTGAGCAGAGTTATTAGTGGCAGGAGCCTGCTGTCAGTCACTGGCTTAAATAAAGGACTCATATTTGGCACACTCACACACCCACGTGTACACACACACATACATACACAGAGTACACATATACAAGGAACACTGTTCAGCTGCAAAGAAAAATGAAATTACAAAACTTGCAGGTAAGAGGATTGACCTAGGAAAGATTATATTGAATGAAGTAACCCAGACCCAGAAAGACAAATGCCACATATCCCCTCTCATCTATGGTTCCTAGTTCTGTATCTTCAGATTGACTATACAATGCGGAGTAACCACAGAAATAATAAAGTATAAATGGACCATTGGAGAACATGAAAGGGGTATATCAGGATACAGGTTATATAAAACAGGAAATGGAAAAATAGGATGGGCGCTCCAACTGAGAAGGGAGTGGGAGGTCAGTACAGGAAAAGAAAAAGAACACTAAGATTGTTGATAAAGCCTCAAGGAAACATTATTTCATGTTCCCCTAAAATCATACACAATACATGTAAGTGTATATGCACACATACACACACACACACACACACACACACACAGAGGCACTAAAGGAAGTTGTGCCACAAGGGCTGACAAGGCTCCCCACAATAACTATAGACTACCAAAATTTCCAGTACCAGGTATAAGAAATCTCCTTTGGAATGGTTCGTCAGGGAAGTTCAAGTGACCCCCAAACAAGATAGACTATGGTAACTGTCCTTGGTTGTTTCTCAGAGGTTGACGGTGGGCCCTTATTGCTGAACATACCACACATTTAGGAAACAAGACTTGGATTATTTGAACTGGATCTAACCCGAGAGCCTCCTTCCTGTGATTTACCTTCAGTGATATCAGAAAATACTAGGCAAGCTGCCAAGGGAGAGAATCAGTTAATAGACCTATCAGCCATGGAACCTATGACCCATGGCAATGACCACAATGATAAGATATCCATAAAGATCCAGTAAATGGAACTCATATTTTGGTGGTAACCAACAGCTGTCTAATTGAACTTAAGGCCAACTCAACAGGGGGAAATCATGCCTGGTACTAGACACCTAGCCAACTTCCCACAGCTAGTGAGGTCATGGATCTTAGAAGAGACTATTACCACCATTTTGCTAGACTAGCATAATTCCTAACTACATTCTAAATCATTTTTTTTTTTTGGTTTTTCGAGACAGGGTTTCTCTGTGTAGCTTTGGCGCCTTTCCTGGCACTTACTCAGTAGCCCAGGCTGGCCTCGAACTCGCAATGATCCGCCTGCCTCTGCCTCCCGAGTGCTGGGATTAAAGGCGTGGGCCACCACCACCCGGCCTACATTCTAAATCTTATCCTTAGACCCACAGATTAGTGTAGCTACCATCCCTCATCAAAAAAGCTTCTCTTTGCATCAAATGTGTGAAGTTATTTTTGTCAATTTGTTATACTCATTTCTTTCTTTCAAAAGAAAGAAATAAAAGAGTGAAATTATTCCATACTTTAATCTACAAAATGCCCCAACCTATAAAACAGTGTAAGTACTATTTTCCCTTTGTTTATTTGCTATGGTATAGTCTAAATGGGTGCAAACTACTATGTATAGTCCTCTATAGTATATACTACTATGTATGGTCTAAATGAAGTAAGACTACTATGTATAGTCTAAATGAACCCCAAAGGTTCATGTGGTAAAGCCTTATTTTCCTTATTACATGAAAACACTATTGGTAGGTGGTACAACAGTTAGGAAATGGAGCTTAGTGGGAAGTTCTTGCGTGCTTGGGAATAAATCTTTCAAGGGGTTTTAGGATACCAGGATCTTCTCTCCATTTGCTTCCTGGCTGATGAGATAAACACATTGATCCAACAAAGGCTTCCTGCCATTGTCATCCAGCACTTGCACCAGAGGCCCAAAGCAATGATGAATCTGCCCCATCATGGAGTTGACCTTCAAACTTCTGAGCCAAAATAATCCTTTACTCTTCATGTTTATTGTCCAGGTATTTCATTATGGTAACACAACACTTCGATGCTTTCTCCTCTAAAAGATTCTTGGAGATTGAAATGAAAAACCTCTTCTTTACAGCAGACACAGTTTCAAAAACTTTAGTTTATGGAATAACTTCTAAATACATTTCCAAAATATTTAAGTTTTCTAAAGATTTATTTTTTATTCATTTGCATGTGTGAGTGTGTGTATACAGGTGCCCTCAAAGACCAGAGGAGGATACTGAATTCCTTGGAGCTGGATTTATAGGTGGTTATGAGACACCTCACATAGATCGGGGAACTAAACTCAGGTCTTCTGGAAGAGCAGCATATGGTCTTAACCACTGAGCAATCTCTGTGACTCCTCAATTTTATTTTTGAAAAAGAGGACAAATTAAAAAGGCAATCAAAACTTAGCCTTGATTAGGAATCATTATTCTTTAAATTATCACTGATTTTATACACAATATCATATAGTTTATTATTTATTCTACATTATAACATATGTTTAGTTTTTTTTTACTTTATTTTATTTTAATTGTGCATATCTGTGCACATGCATGTATGCAGAGGATCTGTGGAAGCCAGAGGTACTGGATCAGTCTGGAGATGGATTAACAGATGGTTGTGAACTGAATGCTGGGAACTGAACTTTGTCATCATGTGACAAATCCAAATAGGAAGAGGAATAGTCCTCTGTGGGTAGAGAACCAGGGAGTTTAGAAATCCTAAGCATCTCTACAGCACATATTACAGAATCAAGACTGAAACCTGAAACTATTTGGTGATCAAAACCTTTATTTTTTTCGACTACATCAACTGTCCTTGTTCTAATTAGAGTATACTTTTATAATCTTTATGACCATAACAGGAATTCTCATCCAATTCAGACAAAGTCGAAAGTACATGATGGAAAAAAGGGAAGGTTCAAATAGCCAGCCACACCACTGACAAACATAGCTAACTTTTTTTTTAAATTTAGATGTATTTTATTTTTTGTGTGTATGAATGTTTTGCCCACATGTATGTGCTGGTGCATGCCTGATCTCAGAGGAGGTCAGAAAAGGACATCAGCTCCCATGACATATGGTTGTGAGTCACTATATGAATGCTGGGAATTAAACCTGGGTCCGCTAAAAGAGCAACACGTGCTTCAAAACACTGAAATATCTCTTTAGCCCCAAATATAGTTAACCTTTTAAGGTTTTCTTCTGACATTACAAAAGAAAGCCTAGCCTCACTGTGTGATGACAATTGAGACAATTTTAGTTTTCAGTTCTGTAGTTTTAGACATATTGTATAGTTACTGCTTTTTATCGGAGAAGGAAAACAATGCTTAATCACTAGTGCAAAATATCATTGGCAGCACCCGGCAAAATAATTGTTTGTCAAAATTTACCTTCATAGAATTTAAAACCTCACTCTAATGCACAATTAAAATTTACATAAAACATTTCTTCATAGACGAATACAGAAATTAATATCAAATTGAGATACTTCCATTCAGCATCATGGGAACTTTAGCAAAACCCTTAAATCTAAATAATTTGGTGATATACAGAAACCAATGTGAGTACTATCTACTATTTTCTTTAATTAAATAAATATACCTAAAGGCAAAGTAATCCTTGCCCTCTTTTTGAGAAAATCCATTTCAGGAGTTGAGAAAATAAACAATTTGGTAGAATTGTAGGAGTACACAGGGTCATGGTTAAAGGTAGAGAGAGAAATGTCATAATGGCAGAGAAACTGACTTTTCACTAGCAAAAGCATACTGAGTTAAAGCCGGATGAGAAATCAAAGGTTGAACATTTCATTCATGACAATTTTGCCTGCAGAAATCCCAGGTGTGTGCAGTAGTGTTCTTATGAGCATAGGCAGCCACACTTCACTAACTCCACCTTTGAAGTTCTCAGCCTTAACTGGCTGTCATGGTCTAAAATCCTCCTGTTATTTTACTTTCTTACATAAAAAAACGTGTCCTGATGGAGTGGAATATCTCCTCCTGTGCTGGACTCACCAGTAAAGGAGAATGCCACCAAATCTCAGTGTTTAGGAGCATGTTCAGTAAAGTAGATTAAGATTTGGTCTCTCTCTATGGCAGCAGTAAATAGAAAGTTGTCCAAGATTGCACTCAGGTAAGCAAAAATGTGTAAGACTTTTATTGATATTATTGATCTAGTCATCATTACTGACTATCTCTTTACCTGGCTTCATCAAATTTAGCACTGTCTCATTGGCCTACTGAGAATACTCATAGTCTAGCACTGACAACTGGCTTCTTATGTTCTGCTGAACATAAACATTCCCAGGTAACATCAACATCAGCCATTCTGTAACCACAATGAAATGAGCAAAATGAAGCCAAGACAATGAAAATCACAAATAATCATTCTTATCCTGAGTAATCTAAATGACTCGTTTTTTCATTTTTTTTTTGAGAATTTCATACACGAGTGCTGTGTTTGTATCATTTCCTGCCCTCCCTTCCCCCCTCGAGCTCCTTTTGTTTCCCCCTCCCACTCAACCTCACGAGTGCTGGTGTTACAAGTGTGGGCCGCCATGCCTTGCTTCTTTCAAATATTTTTTTTTTGAAATTTTTTTTGAGAATTTCATACACGAGTACTGCATTTACATCATTTCCACTTCTCCCTCTTCCCCTTCTAACTCCTACACCCCATTCCTTCTCAAGTTCATGGCCTCTTTTGTTGCTGTTGTTGTTGTTGTTTTTCTACACAGGGTTTCTCTGTGTTACAGCTCTGGCTGTCCTGAAACTTGATTTATAGAGCAGGCTACACTGTTTGGAGAGTCTCTTAGACTCCTCTGGCCAACAACTAGAAGGGAGGTTTTGCTTGCCTGGTATTAGGGTTTTTGTTAGTCTACGGTTCTTGGGCAATCATTATCACCCCATGTGGTATAAACAGTTTGTGTGTGTGTGTGTGTGTGAGTGTGTGTGTGTGTTTGTGTGTGTGTGTTGTGCCCCTGTGGCTTTTTCAAACATTTTTATTGTTACTTATTTCTCCTTCCTTCCTCTGCCTCTGTATTACTGTCCAGTCTCCTCCCCAGTTAAAGTTCTCTCATTTCCCTATTTACCCCTGCATAGCGTCTGTGTCTGAGCCCCTTTCTAGGGCTCCTTCTTCTCCCTCCCCCATGATTCTGTTCTACTTTTCAGGTTTCTATGGTTACTTTAGGTTACTCACTCTAAAGATTCGAAGTGACTCTTATTTTTTATTAACGACAGCTTTGGATTCACTGTATTCTCTCCTAGACAAAATTTAATAAGAGAGCAAATCAGAGGATAAATGATTCTTACTGACAGCCTTAGTCAGAAGCAATCTTTCTACCTTTTTCAAACTCACCCCAAAACCACCTGATGCAAATCCAACTCCTCTAAGTCACCCCAATATCACCTTATTGAGACATTCTGTCATTCTCTATGGAGTGCATTTTTTCTCTTGCAATCAGTAAAGTCTCAACTTTCTTGGCTGCAGGTGTGCTCTTGATGATCATGTGTCTAGACACTCTGTTCTCAATTGGTTGGCCATCCTGGGGTGTCCACACAGGGTTTCCTATGTCCTGCTACTCTTTGTTTGCACAGGACCTGGACTCATTGCTTATTGAAAAAAAATCTATGAGTGACAGTCTGTTACAGAAAGTTGCCTGAAATTTCAGGTAGATTATCTGTGATATAGTATGGATTGTGAAGTAAAAGCAATGATTAGGACAAAGACAGAAAATAGTTGCCATGGTGAAAAGATCCATCTTTCTCATACTACAGCCCCTGAGATATAAAGCTTGGTTATGAATGCAAAGTCACCTACATTAATAGAAAATAACAAAAGACATTAACATATAAAATGAATTTATTTACAGTTTTGGCCCAAATTAAGAAAAGTCATTTGGTTATCTCAGGCCTACTCCCTTGCAAGGCCCCAACTCTTCTCTCTAGTCAGGTTGAACTGCCTGTCCTATCCTCACTTCCCAACCACTCTCATCAGTTCTGACCCTTTCACCAGGCTCCTCTTTGAAGAAACTCTAATGACTTCAGTGATGCCTTCCTTCTTTTCTGTATTAAGGTGGCTCTGCAGAGATTATTACAACTTTCCCAGGGACCAAGCAATATGACTACTATCACCTCTTCACCCCGTTGACTACTGGAGGTACAAAGTGGGAAAGATGCTCAGTGAACACCTATGTGACCAGGCAGTTTAAGACAGAAAAGAAGCTCATCCTGGGGTAGTTCACACTCTGGGGCTCAGGGAAATCTCCTTCCTGTAGCTCTAATATCCCTTCCTGCACACCTTGCCACCTCTTCCTAGAGCTCCAATAAGACCCAGATCATTTACACTCCTGATATAATCACAAAAGACCCCGACAGAGCACAGGAACGAAAGAATGGAGGTGGTGATGATTCCTCCACATCCCAAATGATTGCCCTGTATATCACAGAGATGGCACAATTCCATTTGTAGAGGTCACTGTGTTTGTCAGTTAATTCTTACATTTCCAAATATTTACCCAGAGTACACTGGTGCTATTGAAGTTAAGAAGCAAATGAAAGGGCAATGAAAAGAGGGTAGACTTAAGGATTCTGTGGTAGTTGAAATAATTTATGTCTTAATCTATGCTTGTAGCTATCACATTATTTGCTATAGCTTTGAATTTTCGCAACATTTCAGAATTAACAAGCAATACTTATATGATCTTTATGATTTTAAAGTAATCTCTATGGATTTTAGAAACAATAAAAAGAGACATATAAAAACATACTTGGAATTTCACCAGGTACCAAGATAAAGCCCCACCTTTGGGGAAGAAAGGCCAGCACATATAGATACTATGTAAGTATAGTGATTTCTGAGGCAGTAAGCAGGACCCAGAGAGTCCTTATTGCTTTCTTAAAGGTAAACTCATAAATAATAGTAGAGTTACTATAAAAAAGATCTAGGTTATATTTTATCTCTTCAACCAAGTAGCTATACCTTACAAGTAAATGCCCTCAAAATAACAGCCTCTTTACAAGTAATTAAATCTGGAGTTATTCTAAAGCTTGTCCCACAGTGCCCTGAAGCCTCCACAACTCATATTGCTCTAATCTCCCTGGAACCTCCCTAGAGCATTTCTCAGTTCCCATTATGATGAACTATATATCTAAATAAAACGATTACAGCAGTTTAAAAACACATTCTCAACTGGGCGTGGTGCCATTGTCTGAAATTCCCACACACGGGAGGCTAAAGGAAGAAGATGGCAAGTTCTAGCTCAGCATGGACCACGTGATGAGACTCTGTTTACAAAAACACACAAGGATAAAACTCCCAATTCATAGCAAATGCAAAGTCTATAGTAGTGTGAAAATTCTGCCTATGTTGTTTGGAAATTACAGTTAATATATTAGGATGACATGTTTTTTATTAACAAAAAGATGGACATAAGAAAATTCACTTAAAGCTATGCATGCACCAAAAAGATATTTTAGCATATTAAGCTCACAAGAAGTAATGAAGTACAACTAATAGAGATAAATCATATTAAATGAGAAGGCAACCTAAAGATAAGTATGCATAATGTGATTATAAGTTTTAATATGTGTATGTGGATATAAATTTGTAAATATACAAATAAAAGTTAATTTTCCATCCAAAGACTAATCAATCTGAGTAATATCAATCTACTCACAGAGGCTTCACTTCAAATGAACATCAACAGGGGAGGTGATACAAAATGATTGCACTTTATAGATATGTATTTGTGTAAGAGGCCCTTCTGCTCTTGACATGCCCAAAATCCAGGAATGAAATTCTTAATCTGGGTTTTGTTCAGAGAGCCAGCAATCTGAGAAGCAGCCTAAAGATTTTCCCTGTCTTATATTCGGCTAGCAGACTATACAGAGAGAAGAAGAGACAGTCAATCATTCCAAAGCTTAGACTTGCCCCTCTGATCAGGTCAGTCTTATCTCTGAGATTTATGGTCTGTGTGCTTTTCTCCTCCCCCTCTGTTCTCTGTGATGGGGGTAAGAGTGAGGGAGGTAGGAGTGGGGGTTCACAAACACCGAAGTCACTGTTTCTCCTGAGCCAGCTGTTGGATGATATCCAGGTTGAAGGTTAACACAAAGTAAACAAACCATTTTCAGTGTGTGCATGTGGATCCCTTCCTACAGAACAAATACAAACATGTTCTTATAATAGAGAATTCCAAGTGCCCCTATCATTATGTCCCTGTCATTTATTATATCATGACCCTTTTTCCCTGTACTTAATAGAGTTGCCCCATCATCATCTTGAAGTTACTGTGTGATAATGGTAATTGACACTAGTAGAAGGAGGGAGGGGTCATGGGACTCTCACCTGGGATTCCACCTATTACTGACTTTTACAGTCTCCCTGCTGCAAGTGATCTGAAGATATGCTGGAGTATATAGGAAGTAGAAGATTAACCAAAGGACAGATTCCATGATGCAGCTTCCATGAGGTTGTCGTCTATATTTGGATAGCACTTTATGGTGATGCAATCGTTATGGGGTTGCCCATACACCTTAAAGTAATGTTTATCCCTGCTCTGTAGATATGTCCAATAAACATGTTGTTTTGCCAAGATGGGTGGAATTATTACTTTGGTCTGTTTTAACTTCCTATCTGGAGTGACTAAACAGCTGTATGTTTCTCCCCAAGAAAAGTGTGTACAACAGTATCCTCTTATTCTTTACAATGTAGTGCATTTGGGAAACTATCAAGATAATAATTTGGAGAGAACAAACTTACTATTGGATAGACACAAGTAAGTGCTCATGTGTAGGTAGACACTAGTTTAAAGCAATTAGGACATGTTACTTGTTACTGTTGTGATAGGAGAAAGAGACTAACTCATAACCAAGCTCAAATTTTAAATATGAGGATTAGTATGGATTTTTTGACAAAGAGCAGAGTTGGAGGGTAGAAGGATTCTTGCTAAACTGACTTAACAGGGTTTCTGATGAAATTAAGACAATATGATCAGGAATTAGGGGTGAAGCTAAAGGAAATGAATCACACATTAAGAATGACCAGATTGTGAGAAGTTGGAACAAACAAAGTTCTGTGCCAAAACATACTGTGGAAGATCAAAGATAGGACACAAAGATAATATATAGTTAAAGAAAAAAGTTCAGAAGAACCAGTGTAAATTTGGTTAGGGAGAGAATTTTTGCCACAAATATATACATGATGATTTTAAAACAGATACAAAGTACAGAGTTTGAGGAAAGAAGGTAAAAACAATTGCCTTTGACATGGTAGGTACATGTGTGTACTTGTGTGTACATACATGTACTGCTTCTATGGCTGAAATATAACAAAACTGTGTATTCCGTGTTCTTGGATCTCAACTCGATCTCCCTAGACACACATTTATGGGTGTGATTTTCTGTCTCTTAATCAGAACTCAGGCTTGGAGCTTAGAAATGTAAAAACGTGATGGGAATAGGATTGCTTCTCCTGGGTGGAAAATTCCAAAGAACCACACCAGAGTCCTTATCTCTTCCCTGTCACTCCTACAGAGTATCCAAATGAGACACTCTGGATATGACCAACAAAAGGTCATTTATATATTTTTCTTTTGGTTCTTCTTTATTAAAAATTAAAATTCCTAGTTTTTGAAATTAGGATTCACAAAATCCTTAGACTAACTCACAAAATAGAGGAGTATATACAGCCAGTCCCACTTCAAAAGTTCCTATGTGTATTAAAAGCATAAACATTAGATCCACTTGCTATTGGCATCATATATGTTATTTATTGGTCATCTGCTTTCCTGCTGTTCCTGATAATGTTAGCTAATATGGCCACATTGCAGAGATGGTCCCTTCGAGAAAGAATTCCATTAAAACACCAAGATCACATCCTTGTCAATGCTACCCACTCATTCTCCCCACCCCCTCTCTAATATCCGGTCTCCAGGATGTTCTAGACAAAGCTGCCCAGACTAGTTTCCCTGCATCATTCTCTGAGTTCAGAGGAAGGCTGTTGCATAGCAACAGAGGCTCAGCGTCAAATATAGACCGTGGAAGGAAGAGCGGCCCCAGGTAATGTCAATGCTATTAGAAAAGTGAACAAAGCATACCTTCAAAACAGCCTCAAAAGCAGCCCACATCCTCTTCCTACCAAAGCCCCTCACTCCATGTTCCTAACCCAGTATGTCCAGTAATTTCTGTTCTTGGTGAAGTGTATCATTTTCTGATCCCTCCACTTTGCAAAAAATCTCAGAATCCTCACTCACAGAAGGGGTTACATTTGAATAGAACTTGTATTCAGTACAAGCATAGTGGTATTCTACCTTCAGTGCCGCCTTGTGAAGGAATGGTCTTAATCCCATTCTTTTTCATGGATCATAAAACTGTGTTTCTAAGATGGTGAGAACCAGGCTTGTCTTTCCCTAAGAAAAATTAATTGAGCTGGCACAATGCTGAGATTCTGTAGGCTTGCCTTTAGCGTCTACTTTCTAGAAGCATGTAGAAGCATGGAGCCTAAGCCAGCCTCTCAATTAAATAATTGATGGTCCAGGTTCTTATTTACAAGTGAGAGATCTTGGCTTAAGAGCCACCTGTTGTCCACCTAGCTGGATCTCTTATCGTCTTCTAAGTTTGAGCAAGACATTCGGTCCTGTCTCAATGGAATCTTGAAATCAGCCTTGCCTTCCTGTGTCCTTCAAGAGTCAATCCTCCCCATGACCACCTTCAACATCCCCATATGAGAACAACAACAGTGCTGTCCCTCCTCACAATGTCAAGAACCAGTTTGTCAAGAAACAGACATGGCTGTTTCACCCTCTGACTGTAATTCCAGATGGTTCCAACGAGGTGAAATGTACCATCTTCATTACTGGTCATCATCGTTCATAACTGGCTTATCTAATTCAGGACCACACTTTTCCTTTACCTCTTATATCAAAGTTCCCTCTTCTCAGGACTTTCCTATCAGTACCTGCTAGCTATGCCTCCCCATAGCTAAGTAAGTCCCAGAAAGTGCACATTCCCCAAACCACAGATAGACCACCTTAGTTCTTTAGTATAGAGAACCATGTGCAGAGTAAATCAGAGGCATCTCCAAGACCCACACTGGGGTTGCCACCTCCAACTGATGATGTCATATTGTGATGGTACATGCCTGTAATCCTAGCACTCAGGAGCCTAAGGTAGCAGGATCCTGAGCTCCACTAGAGACATCTTGCAGTTCAATCTGCCTTCCTACTTCTCCCTGGCCATGACCACTTCTTGGTTTGCCTACTTTCTGACCAATACCTGTGGTCATACACAATCATATAACCTGACAATAGTCCTCAAGTATGGTTGTCCCCATTTTTTCTGACACCTACCTGGTTTGGCTCACTCATCTCCTCATTCCAGAGCCCCCAGCACTGTGGAATATATGACTAAGTAGCAGTTCTTAATAACAAGAACACTTGAATGCTGGGAAAGTAAGAAATGTGAACTCATATTCACTTTTAATAAACTGAAGTAATTAGTCAGTTGAAATGAAATAGAAAATGACAGCCTGTGATATGTAAATGCCATCTGGCTGACAAAGATAGAGCTGACCCACATTGCACTAATGTCTATTTCTTCATCAACATTGAATTCTTCTGTCTTTTGGCATTTCAATTACAATGTAAAATGATTTTATAAAATTTGCGCATCTATGCCCTTCTCTCTTGAAGCTTTTTATGCATGTCCTTTATTTCCCCAACCTGCACACATGCTATGATTTAAATAGATTTTCTAAGTGTTTAGAATGCCTGTGGTGGATCATAGATTCAAAGGATAGCTGTGTACTGAAGCTGGGTTGTAGACAAAAGAAATGAGGTTGAGTGGGACTATCACAGATAAACTCTGTGAATCAGGACCTAGTCTATCTTGTTAATGCAATCTCCCTTATCTGAAAGGGTACCTGAAACAGCACAGGCTTTGATAAAATTGAATAAATGAGCACATTAAAGATCACTTATAGGGACAGTGGTTTAGTGGTGATGCCACCCGCAATAGAAATGTTCACATCTAAATCCTTGAAATCTGTGAATATTATCATAACTGGAAAAGATGTCTTTGCATATGCAATTAACTTAAGGATCTAGAAATGAGATCATCCAAGTTATTTGGGTGGACCCTGAGTCTATTGACAAGTATCTTTTGAAAGGCATAGTGTAATATTAGACAGAAGTTGAAAAGAAGTGGTATAAATGTAGACACAAGCCAAGCAGGTGGGAGACCGACTCTTCCTCAGGGTCCTATTGACACTTTGATTTCATAATTCTGATCTCTGTAAGAGGATAAATATCTGTTGCTGTAAGCCACAGGTCATGGTAATGCTTTGTGATAGCCACAGGAAACTGAAGTGTGAGAGAGGGAGTGCTCTGGAATGCAGTCCTGGTGGAGCTGAACACCTTCAAACCAATTTTAAAAAGAAAAATGACAAAATCATTAAAAACATGTACAATGCATAAGCAGCTTCCAGTGACCAAACAGAATAATGTGAGCACTAAATAACTTAATGATCATGTTTAACTAAGATGCACAATCTATATAAATATCCATGAATGCTTAAAGAAATTTAAAAAAATGCAAAGGAAAGTCACTGCTCATTTTCTGGAGGTCTTTTAGTAAGAGAACTCTTTGTTCTGGAAAGTGGCAATACTGAAAAACAGCTAATCATTCCATGTACTCCTCTGCACATATCATTGTCAATGTAATCTAACAGCTGATGCAAGAATGTTTCTTTTATACATAGAAATTCCACATAATCAACAAAGACAGAATTGTTGAATTTTGTGGATTTTAGCAAAACACAATTCTAAATCTTCAGGGAGTACAGAAACCATGAGGCAGAATGCACATGGGAAATTTTATAATGGGTGGAACAAGTTTTCAGAAAACAACTACCACCAGCCATGTGTCTTAAAGACACAGGGAAAGGGCTAGCCAAGCACATTGGACTCCTAGGGGACCCACAAGTAGCACAAGTTAACTGTCAATAGGCTAGCATTTCTACAAGAGCCCTAGGATATTTGCCTGTGTTTCTGAATATTGACAATACTCATTCTCCTTTACTATCAAACCCAACAAAATTCTTGGTGGTGAAGACTTATTGTGATATCAAAAGGGGGGGGCAGAGTTCTGCCAATCATCTGCATCTCTGCACAGCTTCTCTAATGAGCATACTTTCCAAAATTACCTGGAATGCTGAAACGCGAAGTGTTCTTTCGGGGACCAGTAAAGACATAGAAAGGAAAATTGTACAGAGACATTTCTAGTTTGTAGAACAGCCTGGACATCACAGTCCCCATAGAAACATGATATAATTATGGTGATTTTGATGAGTTTTTTAATGGCAACTTCCATGGCCAGATGAGTAGAACAGGGTTCTCTCTGCAGATATTTGGACAGAACTTTTTACTTTGTAAACATAATTATATGAGAATAGAAATTAGTCAGCTGTGATGGTTTACTTCTATAATTCTAGAATGCAGGAAGATTAAGACTTCAAAGCAATTGTTGGCTGTATAGTGAGTTTGAGGCCAGCCTGTGCTACATAAGACCCTATCTGAAAAATGAAAACTCAACCGTACAAACTTCTTTTTATGGCAATAATCACATTTGAATGTTTATCCATGCCAACCATAAAGTCCACATAATAATAAAATTGTAACAAAAATGGTAAGGGTCAAGTAATGGAGTAATAATAACAGAAATGTTAAAGCTTGGACTGGGACCATAGTTCAATGGGAGAATACTTGCCTAGCATGCAAGAGGCCTTGAATTGGATCTCCAGTATCTGTGGATGCAAACATTTTGAAAATGGAGTCTGTGCATGATTGAAGACCTTGACATGAGAAGGTGGATTTAGGGTAAGCTTTAAATCCAACAATTCTTGTTCTTGTACCAAACTGCATGGAAGAAGGCCATGTAAAGGAGGCAGATTAGAGTTAGGGTGCTACAAAGACCAAAAGCTAGGAAAGAAAAGGAAATGAATGGGCCTACTAACAACATATCTCAAATGACATTGACTGTGAATAAATATCAGTCTGTAGCCACTTTTACTGTTACACAATGGAAAGTAACATCCACTACATTAAAAACAAATTTTAAAATTAGCAAAGGGCTAGTGAGATGGCTCAGCGGGTAAAGGCACTTACAATTTACATTCAACTCTAGGGACCCACACATTGGAAAGAGAGAACAGACCCTGGAAAGCTGTCCTTTGATCTCTATGTGTACACCCTGCATGTGTATGCATGCACTCACGTGCACACACACACAAATAAATAAATAATAGAGAGAGATTAGATAGATAGATAGATAGATAGATAGATAGATAGATAGATAGATAGATGGATGGATGCAATGTGAAAAATAAAACTTAGAAAAATTCTTATCCACCATATCATTTGTTGTTGATTAGCAATGGAGATTGAATCCTGGGCTTTGCACATGTTAAGTATATGTTCCATTTTAACTACACACTCAAGTCTTTATCCTTTTGAAGTATTAAATTATATACTGCTCAGAGCACACTTCCAAGATGGACAACGTTGCTAATCATCACTGTACAGCATAGATGGAACACTGAGGGCCAGTGAGGATAAGGACGGTGCTCAAGGCTGCAGAGTTACAGAGTAGAACAGCTTGCATTTACACTCAGAACATTGCGCTCCAGAGCCCGAGGAACTGTCAAAGACTTATTGTTAAGGGAGAAAAATGGTGTGTACAATTGAGCATATGTTAGAACACCATTAAAATAACATTTAATATGTTGGCATATTTATATAAACAACTAACAGTACCTCTTGTTAAAAAGAAACTTTCTGACCTTGGAGAGAGAATATGTGCTGCAGGTGAGAGAGAGACAAAGACAAAGACAGAGAGACAGAGGCACAGAGAGAGAGAGAGCTCATCTCAGCCTCTCCACACACACATTCATCCCTCTTCTCTTGTGTTTACTAGAGAATTAATGGATCACGTCTAATAGAACAGTGTAAGTCTTGTGTTCAAGAAATATTTAGTTGCTGAGAAATGAAAAAAACCAGACTATTATGTGTCATATAAATGCCTGATAGTCTTGAATTTTTGTCCCTGTACAGTCAGAACATAGGTGAAATTTTCGTGTGGTGTGATGTGCTGGATAGATCCAAGGACTGCTGATGGTAGGACCGGTCCAGCATTTTCCTACATAGATGTTAACTACCATGCCATACAGTTCTGGGGCAGCCACTAGGCCCAGCCAACCCCAGTGAGCGCCTCAGATCAAGACACAGATGGGTCTGTCTTCCCAGGTTGGGGCCTGATTTGGGTCTCCTTGGAGGCATGATGTGAAACATCTCTTGTCACATTATGAAGACCCAAAGAATAGAAAGCTTCATCACTGCAGATGTCAGGCAAGGATGAGAGGAAGGATTTTTAAGGTTCCTGCTCTAGATCTAAAACTTAGCCAGACCTTGCTGCTCTGTCCCACTTTATGCCATGCACACTGGACATGTTCCCCTCGGAGCATCTCTGTAAGAAAAGCCTAGCCTGTCCTTTTTCACAGATGAACAAGCGCAGGTTCATCTCCAGATGTCTGGCAGGGTTGGCCGGAGTCCATCCCTTACCCCCCTAGGGAACCCTGAGCACTCTGAGGTGCGCTTTCATCTTATTTCAGGTGGGAGGAAGGAGGCAATCTCTGTTTCAGATGTTCCTGTGATAGTTTCAGTAGGATTACTTCCATTAGTTCAGCAATTGCAGAAAACTCTCAGCCTATGCCCCTTCCTTTTTCTCTGTGCCCTGGTATGAGTCACTCAAAGTTGCAAACCTTCCTCCAAACCCCCAGATGATACGCCGCAACTCTATTGTTTTTGTTTGCTTATTTTGTTGTTGTTGTTGTTTTGAGTTAGTTCTTTGTGTAGCTCTGGCTGTCCTGGAACTTGCTCTGTAGACCAGGCTGGCCTCAAACTCACAGAGATCCTCCTGCCTCTTCTTCTCGAGTGCTGGGATTAAAGGTGTGCGCCACCACCACCTGGCTTTCCATTATTCTTTATAGTTTCTTTTCATTTTGTTTTGTTTTGGGTTTGGAATAAGGTCTTACTATATCCTGGGTTAACTTTGAAGTTGATATTCTCCTGAATTAACCACCAAAAAGCTAGAATTGCAGGGGCTACTAGCATTCCTAGCTACTTTTTCTCTCTTTTATTTTTGTGTGATAATCAGATTGTGTATGTGTATACATGTGTGTGCAGGGTCATGAGGACACCAGAATTTGACATCTCATGTCTTCCAGTATCAATCTCTGCTTGTGTATGTGGTAGGTGTGTGTACATATTCATGTGTGTTGTATTGCATGTGTGTGTGTGTGTGTGTGTGTGTGTGTGTGTGTGTGTGTGTATAGACCAAAGGTTGATGTTGATTTTATCCTTCTATTACTCTCCACCATGTGTTTTGAGACAAGGTCTCTCATTGAACCTGGAGCTCAATAATTTGGCTAGACCGGCCTGCCACAAATCATCATGGATCCAACTATCTTCTCACCAGCTCCAGGATTATAGGCACACACTATTGACATGGCCTGCTTTTTCACAGTTTTATGAATTTGAATTCAGATCTTTATGTTTGCCCAATAAGCACTTTACTGATGAGCCATCTTCCTAGGTCCCTTCCTCCTCCTCTCCCTCCTCCTCCTCCTCCTATTTTTAATCTATTTAATAATAAGTTTTTAGTTCCTGGGGCTGGAATGATGGCTCAGTACTTAAAAGTACATACTGCTCTTGCAGAGCACCCAGGATTGGTTCTTAGCACCTACATAGTGGTTTACAACTGTCCATTACTCCAGTTCCAGGGGATCCAACACACTCTTCGAACCTCCAAGGATACCAGGTATACATGTGGTGGTACACATGTACACATGCAAGCAAAACTTATATATAAGCACATACATACATGTAAGCAAAAAACACTTATATACATAAAATTTAAAGATAAAAATATTGTTCATGTTTAATATTATGAACTGGAGTTTAATACAATTTCCCATATATGTACAAATAAATTTATAATTGCTTTACAATAATTTTTTTTCAGAAATGTTCTTTCAAAGCCATGAAATATACTATTATACATTGATACAATACATTCAGAGTATTAATACTAGTGTGTGTTGTTAACAATGTTATGTGAAAGTGTCTATTTCTCTATGCATTAGAAATAATGTGAACTGAGGGCTGATCTCCAAAATATATAAAGAACTCAAAAAACTAGACATCAAAATACAAAAAAAAATACAATTTAAAAATGGAGTACTGATCTAAATTCTCAACAGAAGAATCACAAATAGTACAGATATACTTAAAGAAATGTTCAACATCTTTAGCCACCAGGGAAATGCAAATCAAAANNACTCTGAGATACCATCTTACACCTATCAGAATGGCTAAGATCAAAAACACTGAGAACAGCTTATGTTGGAGAGGATGTGGAGCAGGGGGAACACTCCTCC
>LZPO01116966.1:657437-674098 GCA_001675575.1 Neotoma lepida
AACTATGTTCATAGCAGCATTATTCATAATAGCCAGAACCTGGAAACAACCTAGATGCCCCTCTACTGAAGAATGGATTAAGAAAATGTGGTACATTTACACAATGGAGTACTACTCAGCAGAGAAAAACAATGACATCATGAAATTTGCAAGCAAATGGACAGAACTAGAAAAAATCATCCTGAGCGAGGTAACCCAGACCCAGAAGGACAAATATGGTATGTACTCACTCATAAGTGGATATTAGTTGTAAAGGATAACCAGACTACAATCCACAGCTCCAGAGAGTCTGGGTAACAAGGAAGACCTAAAGAGGGACTCATGGACTTCCCTGGGAAGGGGAAATAGAAGAGATCTCCTGAATAAACTGAGGGAGGGAGTGGGAACCATGAGGGATCAGATTGGGTGGGTTGGGGGTGGGATTGAGGGAGTGAATGATAAAAGAGATATCTTGATGGGTGGGGGCATTTCGGGGTTGAAGAAAAACCTGGTGCCAGGGAAAGTCCCAGGAATCCACAAGGATGACCCTATCTAAGATTCCTAGCAATAGTGGGGAGGGTGACTGAGCTGTTCATCTCCTGTAATCATAATGGTGACTACCCTAATTGTCATCAGAGCGCCTTCATCTAATAACTGATGGAAGCAGATGCAGAGATCCACAGCCAAGCACTGGGCTCTAGGAATGCTGTTGAAGAGAGGAAGGAAGGATTGTACAAGCCAAGGGAGTCAAGGTCATCACAAGGGAACACACAGAAACAACTAGCCTGGGCTCCTAGGAACTCACAGACTGCACCAACAGCTAGGGAGCCTGCATGAAACTGACCTAGGCTCTCTGCATATATGTGACAGTTGTGTAGCTTGGTGTATTTGTGGGACTCCTAGCAGTGGGATCAGGTCCTGTCCCTGGCACTTGAGCTGGCTTTTGGGAACCTGTTCCCCACATTGGGTTGCCTTGCCCAGCCTTAATACATAAGGAGGAGCTTAGTCCTACCACAACTTGATATGCCATGCTCTGTTGACATCCATGGGAGGTCTGTCCCTTTCTGAACAGAAACAGAGGAGGAGTGGATGGGGGCGGTCAGAGGGGAGGCAGGTAGAGGGATCAGGAGGAGAGGAGAGGGGGAAAACTGTGGTTGGGATGTAAAATAAATGAAAAATAATAATAAAAAAGAAATAATGTGAACCATTGCTATTCTGATCTCTCATGATTGTATTTTCTGCCTCCCACANTCTGCCTCCCACAATTCCTTCTTATGCATGTAACATCTGCCTCCCACAATTCCTTCTTATGCATGTAACATTAGGTTTTTACAACTCCAGATTATGTGGAGTGTTTTGAATATGCCTATCATAGAGTCTTTGGATGGCAATTTAAGAGTGTTTGTATTACTAAAGGGAAGATGAGGGCAATAGAGAAATCTCCCAGGATAATCCAATATGATTCAGTTGAATAAGTTTCTGCATATGATAAGAATAATGCCCCATCCCTTCTTGAAATAAGTCTGAGATTTCATAAATGACATCTTAAAAAATACTCCTGGTTCATGTAGTCAAAAGATTAGAAGTAGTCTTTTAGTGTTCAGCCACACATATCAAACTACATAGTTTGTACAATATGTCTTATATACACTCCCCCAAAGAGCTACCTCATCTCTAAAAGTCTGAGAGAATATTCCTGAATGAACGTGTACAGCTAGAAATTGCTAAGGTCACTTTGACAGCAAACAAAATTCCTCATTAAAAGGGGCATACAAAAAGTATTCTGTCAGTTGCCTGCTTCTCCTCCTAGATGTTCCCATTATGCTTCTCACATAATTGTCAGCAGAGCAAAGACATTCTGCTTTCAAAAAAGGGGTGGGGGTCGTGAAAGGGAGCAGGGGAGAGTTGTGTGAGAATAAGCCTGTTCATCATGGTTACCACAGTAACGACCGAAGCAAGGAAACCATGACAACCAGAACACTTCATGGAGACCAAGGTGATTTGGCGAGAAGATCAGGGTCATGCTTACAGGGAAATGCTTTGTTAACCTGGCAGACTTCTTCAGCTAATTGATCTGCTTCCCGTCCCAATATCTCTATTGAATATGCTTTTTCAGGTGGGCTGAATGGAGACAGTGCTTTTGTTTTGTTCTGTTTTTGGGAAATGCAGGGGCATAGAGGGAGGGCTACAAAGAGACATTTACAGTTTCTAGAACATCCTGTGAATCACGGTTGTTATAGAAACCTGATGTCATTATAGCAACCAATGTGATATTTTGATGGAGACCTATGTAATGTGGTGAGAAAAGCAGATGTTTGGGCTCAGCTAAAGGTGTGGGTGCCTCATGATGGTAGCTGAACCTTTCTGAATAGTTGAGAGGCTCAGGGATTTCAGAACCAAGTCAACTGCTTTCCACTTTGGGACTTAGTCATGCATTGTCTCCTGAGAGAGGTGGGATCCTCTTGGCCCCCAAACAATGTGCTGTCGTATTCCAGGTTGTCCTGGGCCCATTTTCCATTTCCAGGTGGGTGGTATACAGGAAGATGAGACAGGAAATTGTTGTGTTCTCAGCTCAGCTTCCTCAACTAGGTATCAGAATACTCACTCACAGGATGCAGGATACCTACTTGACCAGTAGTCAACATCTACTTGAACATTAGTCAATGATTCTCTTCTGTATCACAGATAGTTATTAATTTATGGCATTGTCTGCATATTTGAGATTTTTATATGTATTATTCCATGGTACCATCTTTTAAAATATTTTATTACATTTATTTGTGTGTGAAGCAGGTACCTGGGATTAACCTTAGGAGTCAATCTTGACAGCAAGTGTCTTTACTGAATGAGCCATCTCACCAGCCTCCCATTCTGAAAAAATCATTTTCTAATGATTGTCATGAAGCTAGGAGATTTATCAAGCATTAGCTAAAGTTGTCAAAATGTCAGACACCAAAATTAAGCAGTTTCAAAAATAGTAAAACCATACATATTGGTCTGTTACATTGTTAGCCTACTATGTCCTCTAAAATAAATAGGTAGACCTCCACACTATTATCATTAGTTCCCAGTAAATGAGGTTTCCTGTTCTGTAGTACCTAGCCTCCCTGACCTCCCTAATGACCTGTACTTATATAAGTACAGCACTTCTGTTGCTATATAACACTCACATATCAGAAATTTATTTAAGTAGATTCACAGAAATCTTTTATAGTATTTACAGTGTTTTCATATTTATCCATCTATTGCTTATAACAATGATATGACCCTATTTATTAATTTGATTTTTATGTGCAGTGATGAAAATTGAACACAGAACCTTCAGCTTATTAGGCACATGCTATGTCACTACCCTGTACCTCCAACCCAGATGACTCTTTTTTATTACAGTATAGTATTCCAGTACATGGCAATGTTACAATTTGTTTTAACCACTCACTTACTCGCCTGCCTTTTTACGTCTTTCAGATTTTCCCACTGCTTGAACCACTAGCAGAGTCTATAGAATCTACTTTCCAAACCATTGATCATTTACTTGGAATTTTATTTTTTCTTTAATTGATAAATGACATGTATCCTTCCTATGTAATGCAACCTTGTATGCTGTAAAAATCACCCTCCCCCCAATATGTTCAAATTCAGAGAGCCTTAACCAATGTCTTAGTGTATTGAAGATAAAACACCTTCCCTTTCTCCAGCCCCAAGTCTGTCTTTCATTTTCATTATATTCATCTAAGCCTGCTCTATGCATCTAGAACCTTGACCATCCCACTAAAAGGAATAGTGGTTGACAGAAGTTACTTGTCAACTGTGTCCTGACTGCCATCCAAGCCTCTTGCTTGTTTAAGAGCTAAAGCCTGTTTAGAATGTGGTCTGCTTTTGCATTACGGAACTGGCATGTGTGCATTTTCCTTTCTCCTATTAATTTCAGATGCACAAGGAAAGTCCTGCAGAGGTGTTTTCATTCCTATGTGTTGATGGATCTTAGAAAGCTGTTCTGAATGAGGCCTTGACTCAGCTTTTTCACCCTGAATCCTGCAGTATAAGCATTGCTCCCATCTGGAAGCTATGGAGCTGGGCACAGGGTCCTTCCACAGTCTCTCCCTCCTCATTTCTTCTTATGTGAATTCATTGCTTGGTTAACTACGTGAGTAAACAGAGAAGCTTGCTGTGTATTCAATGGACTTTGTTTAGGAGTGTAGGGAGAAGCATGCTTGGAAATTCCTTTCATGTGTGGCCTTTTCTGAAATCCCGAAGTGGAGACCTGTTCTGATTGCTAAATGCATGGTCCATCCTAGAGATGCTTCCGCCCTTCTGCTAGGTAACTGATTTCCCAAAGCCACCCACTGAGCCTGGCCTGTGCACGCATTAGGAAGCAGCAGCAGAGCCACCCCATCTTTTTACCAAGTTCTGCTGCTTTCAAGGTACTCTCTCTTCTGTCACTGAGCCGTTTTCCAATGGGAACGGTAGTGAGGTTTTGTATTGTGTTTGTTACTCTTTTCATTGCCCAAACCAGGATAGTTTCATAGTAGATGAAATGGGAAAATGTATGAAATTAATACAATTACTAAATATACCTTAAATTAGATTACTTTCAAATATGCACTGTCTTTCTTCTTCTTCTTCTTCTTCTTCTTCTTCTTCTTCTTCTTCTTCTTCTTCTTCTTCTTCTTCTTCTTCTTCTTCTTCTTCTTCTTCTTCTTCTTCTTCTTCTTCTTCTTCTTCTTCCTCTTCCTCCCCTCCTCTACTCCCCTCAAACTCTTACCTCCTTTTTGTCTCTCTACCATTGAACTATACCCCCAGACTTTTCTTTGCAGGGCTAGAGATGAAACCTAGGACTTTGCTCAGGCTATGAAGTTACTGTACCACTGATCTATATCCCCAGCCCTGGGGTCAACAACAAGAGGTCTTATAACATAGCCCAGGCCAGACTTTCATTCACTCTGTAACTCAGGCTGCATTTAAATTCACTGCAACCATCAAGTTCCAGCCTCCTGAGTGCTGGGCTTGCAAGCATGAGGCAACACACCAGGGTACCTTTAAAGTTTATCTGAGTCAGAGTTTTGCCCGTGGCCCAGGCTGGGCACAAAGTTCTGATCCTCCTGATTTTGCCTCCTTGGCAGCTAGGGCTCCAGGCATGAGCCACTCTGCATGCCTAACTCAAAAGTTGGCCACAATTCCGTATGTATCAAGTGAGTTTGCAGCTCACTGGGTGATTTCTACTCACCACATCTTTTAAGGGAGAGACTGCTGTTAATCCCCATGTTGTAGATGAATAGCTGTGGGGCAGAATGTTTTTTCGGATTTGGGGAATGAGACACTGAGGATTAGTGTGAACCAGAGCCTGGGAGAATGTCAATAAATTGTTATTAAGTGAAGCAAGCAGTGTGCACAGCCACACACTTTAGGAGGAGATCAACAATAAAAGTGTGCTATGATGGTGAATGACTATCTTCGTTTTTGTCTTTCCTCGCCTTGTGTTAGCTCCATTTTGTAGATGCTGCACAAGCCTTAGTTGTTTCAGTTTGGGGATGTTCCGCTCCAGAGCTCCCATCCTCATATGCACCCCTACTGCCCTGCCACTGCTACCTGGTATTCATCATATGCATGCCCCTTGGTAATATTATTTTGCAGTCATCTTGTTTAGATGTCCTTTTTTTTTCTTTTTTAGACACTATTTGTCTGTTTTCCCCCTTGTACACCTTGCAGCTTGGTCATGGAGTTTGTGATTGAGATACGTTGGCGCCTCCTTGTGGCAGAATCCTGAACTGCAGCTTGAACGCAGCAGGCAGTAAAGAGGCAGATGTGCTTCAATCCCACCTTAAAGAGCTTTCCAGAAAACGGAGTAGGTAAGAGGGCATCTGTAGGATATCAGGGTACACTGGGTATTATTACATAATTTTCAGCCTGTTTCTATGCTTGAAAATGCTTATGTGAGAAGAACAATCATTTCAACATTTTGAAAAACATTTCTAGACTTTTGAATAAATAGTTGGAGACTTACATTAGCAAATATGCAGCCTTCACCTTTGTGGCCTGGTTTACTTGTAGCAAATATATATAATTTATACTGAATTTTAATTTTTGTATGGTCTAGGTATTTCACTATGTGAATAGCACTATATTGGTGAACATTTAATTTCGTTACCATAGTTTACATAATGAAGAGAACTTTATGTGAAATCCTATTTATATATAAACAGATATATTTATATTTCTTTATTCTCTAAATTTCTTTTACACAGGAATACTATAATATTTTATATTAACATAGCATTGAAAATAGTTAGCTAATTTATATTTTTACATTACTGTATAAAAGTATCTGATTTTATTCACACTGGAAATAATAGAAATTGTTACTAAACTGATAGGCAAAAGGCTGTCCTTCACTGTTATTTAGTAACATTAAGAAAACACATTATTGCACATATCTGAAGAAACAGGTACCCTCACCTTATAGTTGACAGGGATAAATACTACTAAAGAGATTATAGCTGGATAGGAAATGTTAAAAATGTTTAAAAGTACTCTATGATGAAGTAGTCCCTTGTAGGAATTTATGCTGTATGCTGAGGCAGACCCTTTATTCATCAGTCGCGTGTCTTCATTGCTTAAGATTGAGTTGGTGCTGTGCATAGCAGACCCTAGGCCTTTAAGACTCTAAACCTGGCTTCATTCCACTTTTCATTCACAGAGAGTCTGCTTTTTGGTTAGGCACCCAGGCTTGGTCGACCGTGGAGGAGCCTCCTCTGGCATTGAAATGGAGCTCTGGTCAGGTCTCTATTCCTACAGGCAGGCACGTGTAAACATCTTCCGTCATTCCTGTCTAGATATTTCCCTCCTCTGTCCTTGATCAGAGGCAAGCCTTATTTGCTAAGTACCCACAGCCTAACATCCTCCACAAATTGAAATTTTCATAAAGTATAGAAGAAATACTGACTCTAGAGAGTTTCTGCCCCCAGACCTGACATAAACCCCTCTGGTACAAGTGAAAGTGGCCCCAAGCCTGGCTCCCTGAAAACTTAAGGAGATAAACACAAGGAGAACAGAGATCCACCCTGACAGCAGGATATGTCTGCTCACATTTGCTACAACCGTGCCACCAGCCACTCCAGATACCCAAGCTCTCAGGCAATCTCTCCATCCCTGGCAGGAGCCTAGTAAGCATCCTACTTGCCATCCAGCTCTATGCTTAGGAGAAGGTAGTTTCTTTGCAGCCATACACATCTATGATGAGAAGACACCAGTATCCCACTATCTAAGGGTTGTGATATGCTCAAATGCAGACACTGAAGACCCTGGAGCTGGGCTCCTCTTAAACAATATGCTTCAAAGGAGGCTGCCTTCTTTTCTTCCTGTAGGAATTACTGCTATGGCACCCTGCCCTGCTTCATTAACCACAGCCCCTTAACGAAGGTGCAAGTCACAATGATCCTGATGAACCTTCATCTAAGCCTCACGGGGAATTACACATTAACTGTAATGTGTATTTGGCTTATATATGGATGTGTTTCTGAACTGTTTTCAATTTCTTAAAGGTTTCCCAGGGAAATTTTCATTAAATGTGCTTCTCAACTGTTGACACAAAAATCAATTCTCACCTTACAGAGAATAAGAGATAGTTGATTCTGGAGCCGTTTTGAGTGACCATGACCAGGGAATGCAGATTTAGATTACCCCAAATTCCATGTTCCAATGTGGAAGCAGTTTCATGAAGTTTTATAGATTAACAGAACAAAGAAAGTCATAAATCAAGGGAAGTTTAAAAATACAGTTGTGGGTACATCAGAGAGGTGGTTACAGCAAGATGGGGGAAGCTTCCCTATGGACCCAAGATGCTATCTGGTGACAGTCTTAGCTTTTGGGTTGGTGGAAGCTGGTGGTCTGCTTAGTTAATTGATTCCAAAGAATTTCTATGTATTAGTCACAGGATGTTAGTTCTGACACAGAGGTGGACAAGGAATGGCTGTTCCAGAGAGCTAGAACTAGCCCAAGATAAGGCGATTAGCATCTGGATCTGCAACATTCCAATCTCTCCACAGTACTGCAACCCTAATCAGTCAATCAGTCTTTGCAAACACAGCGTCTTCAGAAGTTTTCATTTACAAACTCTTGGAATTTTAAACATTTCTAATATTCTCTAATGGGAAGCCTTCATTGCAGTCACTTGAGTTAAGGCAATGAGAGATCTTTACAAGCTGCTTTCCCAACTGATGAAAGCTCTTTCCTATCTTGTTTGGTGATTGTACAATCAGAACAGGGTAATATTTATTCACCTTGACAAATGTTTCTCAAAGAACTTACCTTGAAACTTTGCTTCCTAGCTCAGGCTTTTAAAAAAGTCACTTTTCCATAGGCACATATAGACAGTAGACACCAGATAGATATACACTGAAGTCTGACATCTTGTGACCACCCCACCAATGCACTGCTGAATGGATAAGTCTGTCCAGTTCTGGGGACTATTTGCAAGAATCCCACTTGACAGAAAATTCAATTTACACTCTTCAGTCGTGTTTATAAGGAATAAAGTCAGCATAATGTTTTTATTATTTAGTCACAATTTCAGTTAGTGTACAATTTCTATTAGGAACAAGAGGGCATCTTAGAGTACCTTTAAAGGCACAAACACTGAAGTAAAACCAGAGAGGATTGAAGTTATAAAAGTGTGTGTGTGTTAACAATAGCACACACACACACAGACACACACACAGACACACACACAGACACACACGAGGAATGGACCCATTCTAAGATTCTTCTCTGTAGAGTAAAGCAAAATAAAGTATCCTTTAAAGGTACCTTGACACCAAGTTTTGATAAGAGAAAGAGTTTGAACTTTGTCACTTCTGTTTTTCCTTCCAAAATGAGTAAGCAAACCTAGCATGACTGTGGCTGTATGTTGTATGCCTGTCTCTATCTATACATTTCTGAGGATAAATCAGCGTACGTTTGAATCAAGTAGGATCCCGCCTTCTACGAGACCATATTATTCTAGGCCTACATCCATGAAATAACTGTGAGATTCCTCAAAATGGTATTGTTGTACCGTTTGGTCTATCCGTTTGTGATTGAGGACAATCTCTTAACTTTCTTCCACAGATGGTTAACTGCACAGTAGAGTATGTATCTTCTACATGTTTCCCCCTCAAAGGGCTAGCTCAGTTCAAAGAGTCCTGGGATATATCCTTGGGTATCTGTAAATAATACTCCCCTAAAGTCACATTTATAGAAAACAGTATTGCTAACAACACAAATGTGCTTTGTTCTCATGGGCTCAGCAAAAGTATGCCAATTGCCTGCATCTCTGCCAGGTTTCTCTAACAATTATGCTTTCTCACAGGGCCTGCAGGCTGAATTTGTTTTGCTTTCAGTAAAAGACAAGGGCAAGGGAGAAATGGTTATGTGGAGGTATTTCAGGTTTGGAAAACAGTCCATGCATCCTGATTCTCAGAGAAACTGATTTCATAATGGCTTTCATGACAGGTTTTGGGAGGAGGACATTCTAAGCCAATGGGAAGACCAAAGTCCTGTCTGCAAGCATTAGGGCTCATTTGAGGGTAAGGATGTTCAGTGGTGGGAGCTGAGCCTCCGTAGGGAGCAAAGACATTTGGAGATTCTAAAGCCAAGTCAGCTGGTTCCTGCTTCAGGCCAAGGTATCTTCTGAGTGATCTCTTGGGACTGTGTGCCATCCTGCTCCAAAGTATTCTGAACCTACTCTCTTTGTATAAGCTGGATGTCTATGGGCTGAGGACAGGTAGTCCCTCTGTGAAGTGGGGATGAGAATGCTCACCCATGAGATCTCCAAAACCTTTAGTGCTATCTCCTACTTAACAGTCCTCACTGATTTCCATGTATACCTCAGAATTATATATGTGTGTGTGAGTGTGTGTGTGTGTGTGTGTGTGTGTGTGTGTGTGTGTGTGTAAAACAAGATTTCTCTGTGTAGCCCTGGCTGCCCTGGAACTCACTCTGTAGACCAGGCTGGCCTCGAACTCACAGAGATTTGCCTGCCTCTGCCTCCCAAGTGCTGGGATTTAAGGCGTGGGCCACCACCACCACCTGGCATATATCTCAGAAAATTTTTAAGCAAATAGTTGAATAGCTGATCTTCCTAAAAACATGAAGTTCTACTATGCATTGCTCTATGTTGTCACTTTCTTCTCACTTGGTAATAATTATTTGAAACAAAGCCTGGATTTATCAAATAGTAGCTAAAAATGTCAGATACAAATTTCACTATGTAGAATCATTGGGTAACATTCTTTGGTTGATTTGGGACTTTTGATTTAGCTTCTATCATTTAGAGTGTTTATCTTTGTTATGTATGTCACTGATACATACTTAAACATTTACTTACTCCATTTTTAATTTTTAAATCTCTCATTATATGTGCTAATTGAACATAGTTCTGTGTTGCACAAAACATAGTCATATGGCATTATTTATTCAATTTTTTGAGATATCTTATGCTGTAGCACAGGCAGACAATGAGTTCACTATATAGGTGAAGCTGACCTAGAACTCGTGGCGATCCTCCTGTCTCAGCCTCCCAATTGCTGAGATTGCAAGCATGAGCCACTCTGCAAGGCTCATGTTTGTTTGGAAATGCTGTTTTTAACCACAGTGCTCCAAGCTCAATAGGTAAGTGATCTGCAACCAATCTTTACTCTAACCCTGGTTCACTCACTTCTGAATATTGTTCCAGTATATGGTTGTGCCACGATTTCCTTTAGTGACTCCATTGTTGCAAGATCTTTGAGTTTTGGGAATTTTTGTATGAATAAGCTGTTATTGCTAAGTAAAAGATGAACATAAGAAAGGGACTAGATGATATACAATCCCTCTTCCTCTTTGTACAGCCTGACAAGCTATTGTAAAATTCTGGCCCCAACTTTCACAATAAAGTCTTCATTTTAAAAATAACAATGTTCCTAAGCCAGATACAACTTCTTCTTCTTCTTCTTCTTCTTCTTATTATTATTATTATTATTATTATTATTAGTAGTAGTAGTAGTAGTAGTAGTAGTAGTAGTAGTAGTAGTAGTAGTAGTAGTATTTCTTCTCTCATGATGACATCCGGACTACAGTTCTCCCCTCAACTCCTCCCAAAATCCTGTACCTCCCCTCTTCCCCAGATTCCCTCCTCCTCCATTTCCCTTCATAAAAGAGGTAGGTCTCCCAGGGATATCAAGTGAACACGGCATAACAAGCTACAATAACCCTAGGCACAAACCCTCATTCATGAAAGCAATCAAGAACCTTAAGTGGTATCAAAAAGGGATTGGATATGAGGTAACAAGAAAATTACAGGTGTGTCTTGGAAGTTGAGTCCCCTGGTGTTCAGGATACCCTGTTGTAGTTGAAACTTCCTAATGCCAATAATAGGCTGTTCCTGTTTTATGAAAAACTAACTTATCAGGGCATTTCCTCACATGAAAGCACTAACTAAGACACTGCAGAGTAAAAAGAAAACCTCAGCTTCATTATAATAGTATGTAGACCACGGTCCTCTAGGTTTCTTCCTCATTACCTCCTCAGATGCACAAAGATTACTCTGATAACAGTGATAAAAGCTGTCCAACCAGCAGCATGATCACAGGACCAAAGGGTAACCTGGCTTCAGGAATTCAGGGCCCTTAAGTTTCTGCTGTGAGACGTAAAACATATCTGGTTCAGCAGTTGCTCACACCACATTGGAGAAAACGTTTCTGCTGCCACCACCTCATCCACCTCAGAATTTCCCCAGTCTCATTTTGCAAAGGGAAATGTGACATCAATTATTATAGTTATCCATCAGTGATGATTTGAATGAGATTGCCTCTTTAGGGTTATTATTTAAACACTTGGTCCCCAGCTGGTGATGCTGATTGGAGAGGTTTGGGAGGTCCAGTCTTGCAGGAGGAAGTATAGTGCTGCAGGTGGCCTTTGAGGTATAAAGCCTTGTGCTACTGTCTCTCTACCCTGCTTTGTACTTGCATTTCAAGATGTTAGCTCTGTTGTTCCAATCATCATACCTGCCACTTGCTACCATGTCTCCCTGACATGATAGTATGGACTATTATCCCTCTGGACCCATAAGCCCAAATAAACCCTTCTTTCTATAAGTTACCTTCCTCATGGAACCATTGTAGGTTGTGATCCCTTTGGGGGTTGAACGACCCTTTCACAGGAGTCACATATCAGATATCCTGCATATCAGATATTTACATTATGATTCATAACAATAGCAAAATTACTGTTATGAAGTAGCAATGCAATAATTTTATGGTTGGACGTCACCACAACATGAAAAACTGTATTAAAGGGTCTCAGCATTAGGAAGGCTGTCCTGATTTACTTTCATGATGGACTGTCTTAGTTAGGGTTTCTATTGCTGTGAAGAGACACCATGACTACCACAACTCTTATAAAGGAAAACATTTCATTGGGGCTGGCTTACAGTTCAGAGGTTTAGTCCATTATCATCATGGTGGGAGGCTTGGCAGCATGCAGACATGGTACTGCAGGACCTGACAGTTCTAATCTTCCACAGGCAGTAGGAAGAGAGAGTGACACTGTGACTAGCTTGAGTGTCTGAAACCTGAAAGCCTGCCACCCATGACACACTTCCTCCAACAAGACCACACCTACTCCAACAAGTTCACACCTCCTAATAGTGCCACTCCCTATGAGCCCATGGCGGCCATTTTCATTCAAACCACCACATGAACCATAAACTGTAAGATGAAGTAAACCCTTTCCTCCTGAAGTTGCTTTTGGGCATGGTCTTTATCACAACAAAGGCAAGCAACTAAGACAGACATACTTTATTCACTCTAGATCAATGGTTCTCAACTTGTAGGTTGCAATCCCTTTGGAGGTTGAACGACCCTTTCACAGGAGTTGCATATCAGATATCCTGCATATCAGATATTTACATTATGATTCATAACAATAGCAAAATTACTGTTATGAAGTAGCAATGAAAATAATTTTATGGTTGAAGGTCACCACACCATGAGGAACTGTATTAAAGGGTTGCAGCATTAGGAAGGCTGAGAACCACTGCTCTACATGAAAGCTACTACGTAGAGAGGTGCTGGCAAGCACTCAGACAAATGCTATGCAGAGGCCAACACAGACATGCAGGCCATACAGACATAGACAGACAGGCCTACAGTCAAACACAGGCAGGCTGACTGGCAATGGGCTCCAGCTATCACCTAGCTCATTAGCAAGTGTTTTTAAGGATTTTGTGATCTTAAGACCTGTCAGCATTGCCTTAAATGAGGTGAGTGGTAATGGAGGCTAACTTGTCCCCCTTCTTTACCATCTGTAAAATGTCATTTGTCCTGTCGATGCAGATGAACAGGGGACAGATCCTCTGGGCTCTGTCTGTATTGCTTCTCTTTTGGTAAAAGGGTCTATCATGCCCTAAGTCACATAGCTGAACTTTCAGTTTTTCCTCCACAGCTCTCACACCTTGATTTCTCACCTCTACATGTCCTCTAAGCCATCTTTTAGTGGAGTCAAACAGCCAGTCGTCTTTCTCTGTCTCAGTGTGCACTCCTCTGTCATCAGAATGTTCACCAGGACCTTTGAAATCTTTCCCAGAGAGGCAGAGGTCCAGTCCTCCTTTTGACTTTCCCCCTGCAGCTGAGGCTGTGAGGTGCTGAATTCTGGGTACAGGTAAGGGGGAGGATCATGAGAGAATTTGAGGAGCCATAGAAAAATAAGATACACTTTATTCACTCCAGACAAAGGCTGCTAGTCAGGTAACCACTGGCACACAAAGGACACACACAGGCCGGTGACACACAAGCCACACGGTGGTAGGCATATAGATCTACAAACACACAGAAACAGGCTGGTAAAAGCAAAAGTTCAGGCCTCTGACCTCAAGACCATATTTGTACAGAATCACATAAAAGTGACACTCTGTCAAAATAGTTATAACAAATTACATCACTGTTTACTTTGGGGGTTTCCCAGATATCTGGTACCAGGCATTTTGTGCTCACTCATAATCATAGTCCGGTGTCTGTCACATACCATCATATTTTAGTTGACTTATACTGGATATTCTAGTCTGTACCATGTTGTCTAAACGTGTATTGGCCCGTATGACCCTCTGTTCCCAACAACTGTACACAGAGGCTCTTTGGGGAGGACTTTTTCCTGCTAGCTTGGTGTTTCCAGTGAGTTTCCTTATTCCTGGGAAATTATCAATAGCCTAATATCTTGCTGGCCCTCTAGGAAGATACATATAGATGTAGATCATGTTTGTTGTTCTGTGATATGTCTCTTTATTTGGTCTGGGGTTTCATTTGTTTTGTTTTGTAACTTTCTTGGGGAGGTATTTCAGAAGCAATCTGACGTGAGTGTAGAATAAGTACTAAAAGTTCTGAAAATGTGTCCTGGCCATTTTCAGGGTGGCAGGAAGATTTCAAGGTGGGGAGTGAGGGAGAACTGTGAACTTGCACTTTCCAGGATATTTCAGTCTCTTGGATGCTGGAATTGTAGGCAGATGCCTAGTGTCCCTGCTAAAGTTGAGTTCTTATTGGAAACACTCTAATATTCATTTTCCTCTACCTAGTCCTTTGCACATGGAGCAACTTGATTCCTAATTGGCAGCTGTTGGGCTCTTCTTTACCACTGTGGCTGAGCTAAAAGACAATTGATCAAACAGCCAACTTGCCTATCTATATGCCAGCAGCTGGCAGCTTTGGACTCAATAAGGATGCTTTGAGGAGACTATATGAGTCAACTTTTCCACTCTGGCTCCTGAAGCACAGCCTCAACTAGAACACTTCAGGTAATTTGCCCTGAATGTTTTCCTACCATCAGCCTTGGTGAGCACTAAATGATCCCAACAATTTCCACTCAGGCCAGAGGGGTAGAAATTCTTCTTAGTGGCCTAACAGAGACAATGACAACTATAACTTGTATTAAAAGGACAACACTGTGACTAGTGCAAATGTAAGCCTCTCTCATTTTGGGTGATACATATGCTAATCTATTTGACTTACTTATTCCACATTACATTCATACATATAACATCACTGTAGCCTATAATCGTAGACAATTTGTCAATACACAAGAAAAAAATACAAATAAAACTGAATATTATCTGCATCATATGTAAACAGAATCCATTTGTAAGTGTGCCTAGACTTCATTACCAATTTCCAAATTTAGTAAGGAGTCCTGGGAATTAGGGTTCCTTCAGGAAGTATCATGTCAAGAATGAAAATGGACCACCCCAACAATAACTGATATTGGAAAGACTTACTTCCCAGTTGGGCTAATATGAGTCTTTAGCTCTACCTACAGGGGTATGTTTCCCAAAATTTAATATTTTCTGTAAATTGTAACATTGCTATGAGCAAGATGTAGACAGACAGAGTTTCTCTCTTCCCACTTTTGGTCAAAACTGTGAATTTAGCTTTGCATGTGTGTATAAATTTTCATTTTGTTTTGTTTCTTGTTAACGTATAATGGGAGGGGAAGGAGGAAAGTTTTCAGATCCAGTCCAGAAGAAGCAACACTTGGTAATTTGGAACAGAAATCAGGTTTACTTATGTCAGTTCTGTGTAGATCACCACTTCTCTGAGACTTGCCCTGGTGCCAGTGGTGTTTACATGTCCTGGGTACTTGTTAGGACTTTACATTTCAAAACCCATAATAACTTAAAAAAAAGCAACTATGTGGATTCAACCCAGCACTCTGCTTTAACAAGCCCTCCAGATGATTGGGATGTCCAGAGAATACTGAAAATAACTGACTTGTATTGCTATGATATTGTTTCTCGATTAACAAAGCAACAATTTGGATGGTTCCAAAGCATTCAATTTTCTTAGTGGGGCTGGAGAGATGGCCCAACAGTTCAGGGCACTTCCAGAATACCCAGATTTAATTCCCAGCAATGACACAGCAGTTCACAACCATCTGCAAGTCCATTCCCAGGAGATCCGACGCCCTATTTGGCCACTGTGGGTATTGCATGGATGTGTTGTACAGATATACATGCAGGCAAAACACCTATACATTTTTAATGAGGAAAAAGTTGAGGTTTTTTTAATGTTTGCTTAGGTTTTCTGATAGGTGCCAGATTTCCTGCAGTGTATTGTGTTAGCTAGAGATAACAAAGAATTGGTACAGACACCTATGAAATACTTAAGCCAGCAAATTCCATGCATGCGGACTGCTGTTTAAAACAAGGGTTTCGCAAACAGTAAAGCTGATTCTCCTGAACAGGTTCTGCCTTTCTATAGAATTCACTAGTTTGGATCTTAGGTGCTACTCATCTCCTCAAATAGCTGTTGCACCTGGAGCTAAAAAATAGGGTGGAAATGTACCAGGGGAAATTGCCTGGGGGAGAAAGTTTTGCCCTTCTTTCCTCCTAAAAGGATGTTAAAGCCTCACATCAGGGAAGGCTGATCCCTGATGCTTTTCTCGGGGTAGTATCACTAAGCTCTTGTGCTGTCAAAACTTCTGCTTGCAGGATTGATGGCAAGAGGCAGGATGTAAAAGGTAAAATTTATAGTCTAATTCATTTCCTCCTTCCGAGCCTCTAATGCAATCCCCAAAACACAGCAGGAATGACAGTTATCGTCAACAGCAGTCATCCCACTGGGAGCTGAATCTGAACCTAGGGACCAAGAAAATCCACTACTAGAGACCTGCACAGGCACGAG
>LZPO01116966.1:684383-700155 GCA_001675575.1 Neotoma lepida
TGAGACAGAGTTTCTCTGTGTAACAGCCCTGACTGTCCTGAAACTCACTCTGTAGACCAGGCTGACCTCGAAGTCACAGAGCTGCCTGCCTCTGCCTCCTGAGTGCTGGGATTAAAGGCGTGAGCCACCACCACCCGGTGAATTAATAGTAAATCTTGCTTGAAAGTTTGATAGAAGTTAGCAGTAAATCCATCCTTTCCTGGGCTTTTCTTTGCGGGTAGACTTTAGATTACAGTATTGATCTTGCTGCTTGAGATGAATTAGTTTAAGTATCTCTCTGCAGCTTCTGGCTTTACTTTTAGTTAGTCATAAACACTTAGAAATTCATCAATTTCTTCTAGCCTTTCCAGCCTTTTTGGAGGTTTTTGTTTTGTTTTGTTTGATTGATTTGGTTTTTGGGGGGGAGGTGGTTTTTTTAGACAGGGCTTCTCTGTGTAACAGCCCTGGCTGTCCTGGAATTTTCTCTGTAGACCAGGCTGGCCTCAAACTCAAACTCAAACTCAAACTTCTGCCTCCTGAGTGCTGGGATTAAAGGTATGCGCCACCACCACCTGGCTTTGGAGTGTGTATTCTCAAAGTATCTTTCATATATACCAACAATTAAGTCTTACAGAGAGAAATTAGAATAAAATCTAATTCATAATAGCTTCAAAAAATAAAGTATCGAGGAATATACTTAATCTAAGAAGAGAAAGATCTCCAAAATGAAAAGTTAGAGATATTGTAAAAGGGAATCAGAGAAGATACTAGACAATGGAAAGATCTCCATGTTTCTCAATTTGCAGAATATTGTGAAAATGGCTGTACTACCAAAATTAATCTACACATTCAATGCAATACACATAAAAATCCCAATGCCATATTCCATCAATGTAGAAATACAATACAAAACAATACCCTGGTCATAATGGAACCACAAAAGATCACAAATAACCAAAGCAAATCTAAGAACACAGCTAAATATATTACAATATCTGTCCTCAAATCATACAATAGAGCTTTAGTGATAAAGACAGCCTTGTTCTGGCATAAAAACAGGTTCAACCAATGGAACATGACAGAAGACCTGAAAATAAACCAACAAACCTACAGCTTTGACAAAGATGGCAAAAAACATGCATTGGGAAAAAACTGGAAATCCACTAATAGAGGAATAGTATTCCTGTATCCTTCTCCTTATACAAAAATCCATCTGAAATGAATCAAAAACCTTAATTTAAAACCTGAAATGTTGAAAATTCTAGAGGAAAACATAGAGACTATTTGTCAAGACACTGGGTTGGGCAAGTACTTCTAAACAGGAACTCACCCCAAGTATCGTCAGATGGGAAATACATGGATTGAAAAAGTTTCTGTACCGTAAAGGAAATTATCAGCACAGCAGACAGTGCACAAATGAGAAAATCTTCACCAGCTGTATTTTTAATGAGGGCTAATATCTAGAATTTAACAAAAAACTACAAAATTTAAACACCAAATAAATAAAACTGTCAAATAGACAAATGGAATAATAAGATGAATAGACGCTTTTCAAAAGAAGAAATATAAATGGCTAGTAACTATTTTAAACATAAATGGCCAGTTTGACATCGCTAGTCATCAGAAAAATGCAAATTAAAACTACTTTGAGTCAGGCATGGTGGTGTACACCTTTAAGTCTAGCACTCAGAAGGCAGAAGCAGGAGTTTGATATTAGCCTGGTCTACATAGTGATTTCTAAGCCAACCAGAGTTACAAAGCAAGTCACTGTCTCAAAAATAATAAATAAATGGAGTAAATCAAAAATTCTTTCAGCCGGGCAGTGGTGGCACATGCCTTTAATCCCTGCAGGTGACACAGGCCTTTAATCCCAGCACTCGGGAGGCAGAGGCAAGCAGATCTCTTGAGTTTGAGGCCAGCCTGGTCTACAGAGTAAGTTCTAGGACAGCCAGAGCTGTACAGAGAAACCTTTTCTCAAAAAAACAAAAAACAAAAAACAAAACAAAACAAAAAAAAACTTTGAGATCCTACCTCACCCCAGTCAGAATGGCTATTATCAAGAAATCTGACAACAAATGTTGGAGAGGATGTGGAAGAACCCTTATTCACTGCTGGCATAGGAGCAAATTAATGCAGCCATTATGGAAAGAAGTTCCTCAAACAATTAACTATTATATGATCCATCTATTCCACTCCTGGACATATACCCAAAGAACTTCACATCCTAACACAGAGATATTTGCAGAGGCAATGTTTATTGATGTTCTATTTATGATAGCAAGGCAATGGAAACAGCCTATATGTCCATCAACAGATGAACAGATAATGAAAATCGTACATATACAAGTTGGAATATTATTCAGCTATAAAGAAAATGAAATCATGAAATTTGCAGGAAAATGAGTGGAGTTGTAAAGTATAATATTAAGCGATATGACTCACTCTAAGAAAGAAAAAAATCACATTCTTCCTCCTATGAAGACTGGCCTGTAATATATTCATGTATATATGTAAACAGGTGTAAACATGGTTATAGTATAATATTTAGGAAAGAGACCAAAAGCGGGAAATAGTAAGTGACAAGGAATGACAGAATGCCGATAAAAGGACACATGAGTCATGAAATGATATAAAGCTAAATTTTTTATAGTTTAAGTCTGTCATAGTACATTTATAATCATAGCTGGCAGTAGTGGCACACAACTTTAATGCTAGTACTTGGGAAGCAGGGGCAGGCAAACTCTGTGAGTTCAAAGCCAGCCTAGTCTACAGAGTGAGATCTAGGATAGCCAGGGATACACAACACAATGAAATCCTGTCTCAAAAAACTAAAAAGAAAAAAGAAAGAAAGAAAATGTGATCATAAACTTGTAATTGATAGTGAAAGTATAAAACACTAAGTGAAGCTGCCTGGCTTCAAAATGGCCAGTCTAATCATATATAGTTGACTGCGGTGTTGAAATTTGCCAGTCATAGGATAATTATTGCAAATGTACTTGTTTCCTTACCATTTGCTGCGAACTGGGAAAGGCAAGGTGCATGTGACAATGATTACTGTGACTCTGCTTTGGGAAGTTTGTAGGTGTGCATAATTATATACAGCTCACCTACAGGGACAGACACCTTTGGGTCAAGGAATGCATATTTATTTCAAATAATAAAAGTGCTTTCATAGTGTTTGAAATTTGTATCCAGGATAAAGTGTATTTGTAAAATGTAAAACAGGAAATATGTTTGCCCAAACTGACAGAAGATTATGTACCTTCCATGCTTTTATAATATTACTTACTCAGTTTCATGAAGGAAATGGAAAAATAAAATGGACTCTGTGTGTATGTGGGCCTGTATGTTTCTAATTCTGCCAAGCCAGTTTTTGTTCTTTGTCAGTTTGTTTTTGAGGTAGGGTCTTACTCTGTAGTCCAGACTGCCTTGGAACTCAATATGTAGCCTATACCAGCCTTGAACTTGAACCAACCATGCTCATAAGCACTGCTATTACAGGCTCCACCACCTCAAAAATAGCCCCCAGTTGCAACTCTATCTTTGGTTCAGACCAGAACTAACTTTCAATCTCAGGTTTAGAAATGTCATAAAATGTGATTGTTTATATCCCGGGAAAACAGCGGAAACAGAACTGTAAAAGTTCCAAAGCCCAAGAGGTTTGATCCCATTAACCCCAGGAAGAAGTTCAAGTTCCTCTCTTCCACTGCTGGGACCAGGTCATCCAATACAACTGCAGTCCTTACTTTGACCACGAGATGGCATCCAAGTGGTACCAGCTACACATTTTAATTGAAAGGGTGGACATTTTGCAGAGAAATAGATGCCGTGACAGGGTTTATTATGCTAATAGTCTTAGTTGGAAATGTCACATGTGTGTTAAAACTCATTTACTATCGACCTCAAATCTCCCTGGCATTCTCTGATCTATCTCTTCTGTATTCTGTGTAAATTAAGATGTGCACACTCTAAAAGAGCAGGGTGTTCATTTTCCATCACGGCACCCTTGAACAGAATTTTCTAAATTTTCCCCCACCCTGTCCTGTGCCACCTCTTCTTCAGGATGCTATGGAACAGCTAACCAGACCCCACTCTAGCGCCCGGTTCTCTGTCAGTCAGGATTATTGGGCTGCCCTATGCCTGCTTGTGACTGGTTGCCAGGTTGCATACGAGTTAGCTGGTGTTTCGTGATGTGTTTTTACAATATTCTTCTACACTTGTATTTTTTAGACGGAATTAGAATCATTTTGTATAAGCAAGTTTTAAAGATGGGGAGATCTATTCTCCTGCTCAATGTGTAAGCTTCTTTGTAAGACACCTTTGGTCATGGGGGTGACCTTGTGCCATCTTGTGGTAGAATTCTGATCTGCACCTTGAACACCACTGAGCAAGAAGGTAGAAAGGAGTGGCTGTGGCCAACTCATCTTCAGTTTTGAGAAACCTAGTTAGAATAGGGGACAGTCCTAGTATACAGGGATACTATGGGCCACCTGACAGAAAGTCTGGCCTGTAATCATTGTAGGGTAAAAGGTCCAGCCAAAGAAACATACCCTGGCACTGAAACCAGAGCCAGTGAAAGAAACACACTTTGGCCCTGAAACCAGAGCCAAAGAAACATACTCTGTCCCTGACCAACTCAGCAGAAACACCAACCAATCCCTGAGCAGGAAACCAACAAGACTGAAATTCAACCAATTCCCACCCTGAAAATATTCACTCTGAAAAATCTCCTCCCCTAAGAAGCCCTATAAAAGCCCTGTACCTGTTCAGTTGGGAGCTGCCTTTTTCTACCCTGGCAGAGGCAGCCAATCTCCTGGATTCCTCCCTCCCAATACATCTCTTGAATGAGTTTTGGATGAAGACCTTCCTTAGCCGGACTGGAGTGGAGCAGAGAAGCAATCATGAAGAGAAAGTTTTATGTGAAATAAAATTTTTTATGCTTTGAAATTTCTGGATAAATACTGCCTTACTGTTTTCCCTTGCCTCTCCTTTCTCCTCTCTCTGATTTCTCTTCTCTCCTCAAGTCCACATTCCCCTCTCCTTCGCTCTCCAGCCCCCTCCCTCCTCCCATCCCACCCCTCCCATCTTCCTCCTCCTGTGTCTTTTTCTCCCTTCCCCTCCCCTCTCCTGGCAGAATCTTCCCATGCTGCCTACATTGGTCTGGAATTCATTATGTAGCACAGGCTGCATTAAATTCCTCTGTCTCAGTGCTCCCTGAACACTGAGATTTACATGTATACACCACTGGACCCATCTAGAGCAATAATTTCCATAACATTTTAAATTAATTTTCAAAAAAAGTCAATGAATATTGATATTCTGCTATACTTATAAATCGGTGCCTAGCCCAATTGTCATCAGAGGGGCATCTTCCAGTAACTGATGGGAACAGACAGATGCAGAGACCCAGAGCCAAACATTAGGTGGAGCCAGGAAACCCCACAAAAGAGGGGGAGGAAGGATTGTAGGAGCCAGGGGGATAGAGGACACCACAAGAACACGGCCCACAGAATCAACTAAACAGGGCTCATAGGGGCTCACAGAGACTGAAGTGACAAACACAGATCCTGTATGGGACTGAGCTAGGTCCTCTGCATATACCTTATGGTTGTGTAGCTGGGTGTTCTTGTGGGACTCCTAACAGTGGGAGTGTCTGACTCTTTTGCCTGTGCTTGGAACCCTATTCTTCTTACTGGGTTGCATCTGCCAGCCTTGATATGAGGATTTTTGCCTAGTCTTATTGTAACTTGTTAGGCTATGTTGGGTGGATATCCCTGGAGAGGCCTGCTCTTTTTTTTAAAGGGAAACAGAGGAAGAATGGATCTGGAAGAGAGGGGAGGTGGGGAATGAGGTGAGAGGAGTGGAGGGAAGAGAAACTTTGCTCAGGGTGAAATTATGAGAGAAAAATTTAAAAATAATAAAAAAATTTTCTGGAAAAAAACTAATTTTCAAGAAAATATCATATTATTTTTGCGGGTTGAGTGTTTCACTGTGTGAATGTTCCAAAATTTACTCTTAGTATACTAGTGATAAAATTTAGTTCCTTTACTGGTTTTGTGTGATAAATAACACTATCTGTAATACCCTGCTACTGACTCACATATATTTGAATATATGTGCATGTCTGTTAACACAAAATACTCTTACCCATTTTCACAACATTGCTGTGTGAATGCACTTGTTTCATCATACATTTGAAATGATTAAAATCTGATAGTGAAGAAATAGTCCTGCATACTTGTTTTCATTACAACTTGTTTTTTGCTGTCTCCAAAACCCCTGCCTATGGAATTAACACAGTACATTTTTTGTTTGTTTGCTTTTTGAGACAGGGTTTCTCTGTGTAGCTTTGGCGCCTTTCCTGGAACTCACTCGGTAGCCCAGGCTGGCCTCGAACTCACAGAGATCCACCTGCCCCTGCCTCCCAAGTGCTGGGATTAAAGGCTTGCACCACCACCACCTGGCAACACAGTACATTTTAAGAGTACCATGTTGCTTGGTATATTCTGATATTCCCTATCATAAGCCTTGTATGAGTGGCATTTCCAGAGTATGTATACTGCAAAGGGGACAGTTTAGGAGCAAGTTCATGTGAACATTTGCAAAAGGAAATGAGTGTACCCTGTTTTTGCCCAGCAAACTTGCTTAGAAAATTATATTATTCTAAAGAGCCTGTCTGGTGTACGTATATCTGTGTGGGAGAGAAAGTGTGGTTTGAGGGGGGGGAGTTGTGGCAACCACTCATTCTTCTTCCTTTTCCACTTCATGGTTTTGTGTCCTATTTGAATTCCTTTCCCAATGTGAGCCTAGAAAAGGAGGAAGAGAAGGCTGAGAATGGCAGTCTTATGACCACAGCTTTATCAGCATTCCTCACATTGCCCTGAAAGTGAATTTGTGCAAGCAAAACTGGTGGTATAAGGGTATACACCTATTTACCCTGAGGTTGGCCCTGCCATATCGACACTAAAAAAGGTCGTGTCATTTGGACTCCTTGAAGACAAAGAGGCATGGTCCTAGATTCTGTATGAGACCCACTCTCTGCCACTGCTGTAGTTGGAAAGTGTGGAAGTGGTGAGATGTAAACTGGCATTTATTTATTTATCTACAAACAAGGAACCTAAAGTGAGCACCTGTGGTAGGGAGTGGAAACATGATTGTTATGTAAAATTACACAGATACACAGTCAGAGGGGGATCAGTATAGCTACCACTTGTGACATAGTTGATTTTCAAATATTCATTTCTACATAAAATGTTTATCAACAACATTATATGAAAATGCTTTGATATGGTGGACATCCAGGCCAATATTATGTTTTAACAGCTTTCCTATAACTTGCATACAATAAAATTATGCATTTGAAAGACACAATGTAATAAATAAAGTGGTGCAACTGAGGTTTAGATGTTTCCATCACCCTCAAATGTTCAGTTAAATCCCAATTCCTTCCCTCAACTTAGGAACCACAAATATTCTTCATGTCTTTAGAGTTGCCATTTCAGTCATTGCATATGAGTGGAATTACACAACATTTAGTCTTCCTTTTTATTTTTACCTGTTTGAGACAGGGCTCATGTAACCCAGGCGAGCCTTGAACTCACTATCTAGTTGTAGATGACCTTGAACTCCTGATTGTCCTGCCTTCACCTAGTGAGTACTGGAGTTGCAGTTGTATACCACTACACCCAGATTAGTAGGGACTCAAAATCAAACCCAGGGCTTGAGCAGTATATCAAGTGTGCTACATCCTAGCTCATAGCATTTAATCTTTTGCATCTGGTTTCCTTTAGTCCACCTGCTCATCCCTGATCAAAAATATCAGTACTTCATCCCATAAATTATGCAAAGTATAATATTGTGTCTTATTTAGCTACGCACTCAATGGTAAACACATGGGTTGTTTCTAGTGTTATGAATGATGATGGTACAGATATCTGTATACAAATTTTTTATGTGTATGTATCTTTTTGTTTATTTTGGGTGTTGTCCCATTTGTTTTTTACTGTCAACTTAAGTAAACTGGGAAGCGGAAACTCAAACTGAAGAATTTCCCATATCAGTTTTGGCCTGTGGCCAAGATTTTGAGAGATTGTCTTAACTGATGATTGATATGACCAAACCCACTGTAGTTGGCACCATCGCTAGACAGGTGGGCATGGACTGCATAATAAAGCTAGACCATGAGCCAGGTAGCAAGCCAGTAAATCTTCATGGTTTCTGCTCCAGATCCCTGCTTTGAGTTCCTTCCCTGACTTCCCTCAGTAATGGATCATTACCTGGAAATGTAACTGAAATTAGCTCTTCTTTCCCCCAAGTTGTTTTGGTCAGAAAGTTTTATTACAGCAACAGAGAGCAAGCTAAGACAGATCTGTACATAGTATAATTGGTGAGCCATGTGGGAACTCCCTGTTTAACTGTTATGAAAAAACGCAAGGCTACGATCATGACTGCCAATAATGCTCCTCCAACTCCTCCCCTTTATTTTTCTCTTCCTTCTCGAGTCAGGGTCATACTATGCAAACCGGGCTGGCCTCAAATTCACTGTGTAACCCACCAGAATGACCTCAAACTAATGCTAATCACCAATCCTTCTGCCTTGGCCTCCCCGAATGCTGAGATTACAGGTGTGTATCCAAATGGCTCATACTCCCAGCAGTCCTGAGGAGCATGGACTATGTCTGTAGTTTTCCTCCTTATTAGACCTGGGTCATAGGTTTTGAGAGGCAATATCTGAGAAGTGAAGTATTATATTCATCATACCAAATCTGGGAGTACATAACATCACAGATAACTTTAATCTTTATCACTTGATCAAGGTTGTAAGTAGGTACATTTCTGTTGCTGCTGCTCTCAGCTTGCTGCTCATGACAACATGCCTGCCTGCTGCCATGCTTCCCTGCCATGATAGTGATAGACTCTTACCCCTTTGGGATTATGAATCATATCCTTCCTCCTATAAGTTGCCTTCGACATGGCATTCTATAACAGCAATAGAAGAGTCACTAATATATCAGTCTAACATTGGAAAATGAAACCTCAAGCCTACCACAACTTAACCCTTCTTAAATATTACAGACACCTCTACTGAACAAAGAATTAAAAAAAAACTCAACCAACAAACCTTTCTAGATGTATAAGTTCTAACACAAAATCATAAATAACTTGAAAACCCAAGACACCATGTGTCCTCCAAAAATTACCAATCTCAGAGTAACTACACATTATGACACCAACTTAGATGAAATTCAAGATAAATATCTCACAAGAATGAGTATAAATATCTACAGAGATCAGAGAGAACACAGATAAATTCCTGACTGAATTCCAAGAGAACACAAGTGGCTTGAATAAAGCAAAAATAAGAACACAAAGTTCAATGAGGAAATAGTAATACTTAAGCCAAATTGAAAGAAAACTGGAAATTAAAAAGTTCAATAAGTCACATAAAAAGCTTAGAAGAAAGCTTCATTAACAGAGTGGATTATGCAGACAGTAGAACATCAGGACTGACGCTACACTGCAGACAAGGGGCTAATATCCAGAATTTACAAAAATTGTAGAAATTAAACACCAAGAGGATAAAACTGCAAATAGCAAATGGGCAAATGAACTGAATAAATAATTTTCAAAAAAAAAAGGAACACAAGTGTCTTATGACTATTTTTTAAAGTGTTTATATCTTAGTCATCAGGGAAATGCAAATTAAAACTACTTTGACATACCACCACACCCCAGTCAGAATGGCTATCATCAACAAATCTGACAACAAATGTTGGAGTATATGTGTGAGAAATGAACCTTCATTCACTGTTGGTGAGGGTGTAAATTAATACAGTGGAATAATTTTGGAGATTTCTCAAAATAGCTCAAACTAAATCTGCCATATGGCCCAGTTACTTCACTCCTGGGCATATACCCAAAGAACTCCATAACCTACCACAGAGATAGTTGTACCCTAATGTTTATTGATGATTCATTCACTATAGCAAACAATTGGAATTAACCTAGTTGTCCATAAACAGATGAATAGATAATGAAAATTTGATATGTATTAAAAATGGAATAGTACTCAGCTCTAAAGAAAACTGAAATTTAAAATATGCAGGAAAAGGGATGGACTTGGAGTGTATAACATTAAGTGAGTTCACTGTAGAGACCCACAGAGGTTTCCTACTGAGAGCTTACTCAGGGTCCAAGAATCTGAGCTTGCTTTACCCAGCAGGGTTGCATAAGGGGATGATTTGACCATGGGGGCAGTTACCAGGTGTTTGGAAGGGTCTACATTTGGCTGTGTGGTATGCTTTGATCTAGCAAGGGGGAGGTCTTTTGCCCCGCCCCTTGGCATTGTTATAAAAAGCCCCTTTGAAGAGGCAGAAGGGACCCTTGGGTTTTGACCGAGGTCCTCCCTAAGCTATCCTGTGTTTCTGTCTGTCTCCTCTCTGCTATCTTTCTATCTAAAAGTTTCTTATCCCTCTCTCCTCCTCATAGGAACCCTTTAAAAGATGAGAGCTGGCCTCCCACAGGCCACACAACATGTTCTCTCTCATATGCAGAATCTAGCCAACAATATATGTACATATGTAAACAAATGAACATGTGGGGACAGTAGAAATGAAAACAAGAGAACAAGGATAGCTAAATTGGGGGATGAGGAAGGACTGAATGCAGGTAATGGACATGAGTTATGAAAGAAGACATCAAGCCATTTTTTTTTCTGGTTCTTATACTGTCCTGGATTTCTTTGTTTGTTTGTTTGTTTTGGTGGTGGATAAGTGAATAAAATATATCCAATACTGAAAATATAAAAATTAATGTGGAACTTCACAGCATCCATTTTGAATGGCAATTCTAACTGTATAAATGTTCATTAGGTGGTATAGACTTTGGATCTGGTTAATTTTGGTGTGTGAAGTTTTCATTTATTTTCAAGGGAGATTTTTTTTGTAATAAAGCTTATTCTAAAAAAAGAAATAGAAATACTGAAGGAAAGGAAAACTGAAATGCTACTGGAAATTAAAGGTTCAATAAGTCAAATAAAATGCTAAGAAAAAACTTCACTGACAGAATGGATTGTCTGAAGGACAACATCAGAATTGAAGTCAAGGTAGAGAAATTGGATCATTTGGTCAAGAAAAATCATCAGTTTTAAGAAACATTTCAATGGAACATGAGAGATCTTTGGGACACCATGAAGAGACCAAATCTATGAATTATGGGCATAAATAAAGATTTCATACTCAAAGCATAGGGCATACTTTCAAAATAATCACAGAAGAAAATCCCCCGATTTTAGAGAAGAAATGCCTACCCAGGCACAGGAACACTAAGTATACAGGACCATGTCATATTATAGATAAAACACTAAATATACAGAACAAATAAAAGGAATTGAGATTTTCAACACAGAAGGAATAAGTCACATATAAAGCCAGGTCTATCAGATTAACAACTGTTATAGAATATTATTTTAAGATGTGCTACATTTGTTCATGCTGTGGAACATTTGTTTAATGATGCAAAGATGTGCTGCGCTCTTTTATGTTGCATTTGTTTAACTCTGTGAAGCTGTGTTATTTTATCTGCCTAAAACACCTGATTGGTCTAATAGAGAGCTGAACGGCCAATAGCAAGGCAGGAGGGGGATAGGAGAGGCTGGCAGGAAGAGAAAATAAATAGATGGAGAAATCTAGGAGGAAAAGGAGAAAGAGCAAGAAAACAAGGGGAGGAGGACTCCAGGGCCCAGCTACCCAGCCACCCAGCCAGCCATGGAGTAAGACTGAAAGTAAGATATACAGAAGTAAAAAAAGGAAAAAGCCCAGAGGCAAAAGGTAGATGAGATAATTTAAAGTTAAGGAAAGCTGGCTAGAAATAAGCCAAGATAAGGCTGGGCATTTATAAGTAAGAATAAGCCTCTGTGTGTGATTTATTCGGGAGTTGGGGGGCGGGCCCCCCAAAAGAGCAAAAACAACCAACAACAAACTAAATGGATGGAACTGGCAAATAATATATTGAGAGATGTATGCTTTCTCTTACACATGGAGCCTAACTGCATATATATACATATGTAACTGTATATATATGCATTTATGGGAAAGTGACTGTGTATAAGGAATCTTAAAAACCCATAAGAGAGAAAGGGAAGCTTTAAGGGGTGGATAATAAGTGTAAAGTGAAAATGAATGAGGGAATAGTGAGAAGGAGGGGTTAAACAAGAAGGGAGTGAGATTACAGAAAGAAGTTGTAGGGAAAGATCTAACAAAACTAAGGATTTACCAAAAAAGGCAGAAGGAAATGTGATAATGAGTAAGATGATCCAATTTTTTTTTTAAAGAAATGTTTAGGGCCAGTGAGATGGCAGTTGCTGCCAATCCTGATGACATGAGTTCAATCCCTGGGTCCCACATGGAAGAAGGAGAGAGCCAACTCCTTCAAGCTGTACTTTTACCTCCACAGGCGTACCATAGCATACATTTTTTACAATAAGTTTAAACAGAAATACTCTACATGGATAGATAAAGCTGATCCCAGAAACCATATATTATTAAATGAAAATCCCAAAGCCAACGGGCTAGCTTCCTACACATGATTGGTCAGGGAGGTTCTCTGAAGCCCTCAAAACATTCCAGGCATTTTGTCACAAATGTTAGTGTTAGCATTCTAACAGAACTGAATGGTAGGACCCTATTGTTCAAGACAGCACACAGCTTAAAGTGTCTATAAATCAGGCTGGGACTGGGCTGGAAGCTTCCTCCCTGATGCGTAGGTTTCATGATGTTGGAAGATGTTAAACAGTCTCCTGCAGGAGAATTTGTAGTAGAATATTATTTTCAGTTGTGTTACATTCTTTTATGTTGCATTTGTTTAACTCTGTGAAGCTGTGTTACTGTGCCTGTCTAAAACACCTGATGATTTAATAAAGAGCTGAATGGCCAATAGCAAGGCAGGAGAAAGGATAGGTGGGGCTGGCAGGCAAAGAGAATGTATAGAAGGAGAAATCTGAGAGAGAAAAAGAAGTAGTCAGGGAAGGAGGAGGACAGCAGGGACCAGCCACCCAGCTACACAGCAAGTCACAGAGTAAGAGTAAGATTTACAGAAGTAAGAGAACAGGAAAAGTCCAGAGGCAAAAGGTAAGGAGTAATTTAAGTTAAGAAAAGCTAGCTAGAAACTAAGCCAAGCTAAGCCAAGGTAAGACTGGCAATAATAAGCCTCCATATGTGATTTATTTGAAAGCTAGGTGGCAGGCCCCCCAAAAGAGCAAAAACCAGAAAACAAGAATTATCATCAAGTCTTATTCAGCTATAGAAACTGCATACTGCACTACCAAATACCCATGCAAGAAGTATCCACGGTCTCAATAGTAACAAGTCAGTAATGGAGGTAACTAACAGTTCTCTGATTTTGGCCTGCTCCACAGGGAAGATTCACAACTGACACTGTAAACTTGGTCAAAAGCTTATAGATCATAGACTATAGTTCATTAGCTACTATTATTGCTTTTTATTTTCCCTAGATAGACAGGATGTGCCCATCAAATTGTTACCTTCATAATAATGTTTATACCTATAGATCAACTTTACTATGAGCTTTGGTCAGAGAAGTTCCTTTTCACAGTGGTAATGACAGAGACTGATAACAGGTCAAAGTGCTGAGACTAAAGGACTGTTGAATGTTCAACCATGAATATAAGCCATAAATATCACCCCCTTCAAGACTCAGGGACTATTGTATGTGGTGATATTTTGTTTGTGATCTAACAAATAAAGCTTGCCTGAAGATCAGAGTGCAGAATTAAGCCACTAGTTAGCCATAGAGGCCAGGCAGTAGTAGCACACACCTTTAATCCCAGCACTTGGGAGGTAGAGGCAGACAGATCTCTGTGAGTTCAGGGCCACCCTGGGCTACACAAGACTGATCCAGTCTAAAAGAGAAACAGAGTCAGGTAGTGGTGGCACACACCTTTGATCCCAACCCTTGCAACCTCACCCTTTAATCCCAGCACTAGGGAGGTGGAGACAGGAAGTGATATGGCTGGGTAGAGAGAGGAATAAAAGACAGAAGACAGAGAGCTCAGCGCTCTTTCAGGCTGAGGAGGCTTAGAGGTAAGAACTCTCTGGTGGCTAGCTGCTCTGCTTCTCTGATCGTTCAGCTTTTACCGTGATATCTAACTCCGAGTTTTTCTTATTAAGACCAATTAGGATTTGCGCTACAATTATAGGAAGAACATGATTGGAAAGAATAAAAGGATCAGAAGGAGTGGAATGAGGTAGAATGCTGGCTTCCAAATGGCTTGGGTCGCTCTTTCTCTCAAGTTCTCCCATCTTCAGTACATGTAGTTTTTTCTTTGGTTAGCGCAGTTCCTTACACACGGCTTTTCTAACCAGGCATTTCATTTTACTGGCATCTCTAACACCTTGGAGACTCCACTACAACTTCATCCTAAGAGCTTTACATAGTGGTCTCTCAGGACCTCCTTGCAGATACTACAACTCTGTCCCACATGGACTTCCTCAGAGGGACTCGAAAGTCATCATTCAAGATGACCCCCCCACCCAATCTTGCTCTTGAACCATGGTTGCATGGGCCTTTGTGTGCTGGCCCTGGGGAAATACAAGCCTATGCCACTGATTTCAAGAAGGGAACCTTGTTAGCATCCTTCTAAATTAGGCTTTTTGCTTTCAAATGAATTTACATGTTCACAACATAGAGCCTTGTATGAATGGAGTCTTGCCCCCAAGACACCATATTTCCTTTGGAGAGTAGAGAAAGGTTTTTATCTAGCTTACAATTAGTGTTTTTGATAAATGCTACAACATAGGTATGCTTTGAAAATAAAATTTCAAGTATAGGTTGTAAGACACAGCATGTCATATTATTGTATACATCCAGGATAGGCCTATCCACAAATTCAGAAAAAAAAAATATATATATATATATATATATGGGGGGTTGCCAAAAGCTGTGAAATGAATTAGGAATGACTACTAACAGCTATAGGCTTTGGAGAGGGGATAATAGAAGTACCGTTTAATTATATAGTAGTTACTATACAGCTTTGTGAATATGCTAAAATACCACTGAATGTGTCCACTTAGACATAATAAAGTCTTATATGGGGCTATGTTTCAATAAAAAGAGAACAAATTTATATTGGTCATTGGATTAAGGACAAAATCTTTTGCATTGGAATTTTAAGTCATAACTTCTCCAAATGGTTTGTAGCATGTAATAAATCAAGAGTAATGAGTCTTTCACCAAAATTTGAGAACTTATGAGCCAGGCATGGTGGGGACTGCCTGCCATCCCAGCACTTAAGAGGTACAGGCAGAAGGAGCAGGAGTTCAGGGTCAGTCTTGACAATAAAGTGAGTTTCGGTCAGCCTAGGCTACATAAGACCCAGCCTCTGCCCCACCCCCACCCCACAACAAAATATTTTTAAAAAGAGAACTTTTAGTGTTTCAGGAAATCCTTGCCTTAGCAGGTATTGAGGAGCCATGTACCTGCTGGAGCTAATTATTCCTCTCTATTCTATCTCATTTTTTTTTGTTTTTGGTTTTTCGAGATAGGGTTTCTCTGTGTAGCTTTGGACTCTGTCCTGGAACTCACTTGGTAGACCAGGCTGCCCTCGAGATCCACCTGCCTCTGCCTCCCAAGTGCTGGGATTAAACGCATGTGCCACCACTGCCCAGCTAAATATGTTTAAAGCAAGAATTTCAGTACTTTTCCACACTAGGAGTCAAAATATATTCCTCACCTGGGGAGAAGGAGTCTGCTAATTATAAATCACCATTAAATC
>LZPO01116966.1:738383-772373 GCA_001675575.1 Neotoma lepida
CCCAGGTGGTGGCTCAGACCCCTGGCATCAGTATGGCCTTCACGGGTAATCAGGAGCCATGGATATTAACACAGACCGTGGCTGCAGTAGGGTCATGGACCCAGACATGGCCCTTGGCAGTAGCCGTGGCCCAGACAACTCCCTGGCCCCAGGTGGCAGCAGAGGTCACTCAGAGCAGCATGGACCCCAGTAGCAGCATGGCCCTTGGACACTAACATGGCCACAGGATGCATCCTAGACCCCTGGCATCTGTGTGGTTTTTGGTGGCACTATGGGCTAAGGACATCAACACAGCCCCTAGATGTGGTAGGACCATGGACCTAGACATGGTCCTCATCAGCAGCCTGGGCTCTGATGTCACCATGGCCCTAGATGGCAGCATAGGCCACTCATATCTGCATGGCTCCAGTGGCAGTGTGGCCCTCTGACACTAACATGGCCACAAGTGGTGGCCCAGACCCCTGGCATTGGCATGGCTTTTGATGATATCAGGAGCCATGAATATCAACACAGACTCTGGCTGCTGTAAGGTCACAGACCCAGACATGGCCTCCAGGTACAGCCTAGGTTCAGATGTCACCATGGCACCTTGTAGCAGCACCATGGCACCTTGTCAGATCTGTATGGCCCTAGCTGCAACATTGACCCTCAGATCCCCACCTGGCCTCAGGTGATAGCCCAAGCCCTGGATATTACACAGCCTTCAGCAGTATCAGGAGCCACAGATATCAACCCAGACCCTGGCTGCAGTAGGGCCATGGACCCAGACATGGCCCCACATCAGACATGTCACCATGGCCCCAGGTAGCAGCACAGGCCATTTGGATTAGCATGGCACTGGTAGCAGCATGGACCTCCGACACCAGCATAGACTCAGATGTCTGACCAGACCCCGGTCATCCACATGACCTTCAGTGGTTTCTGAAGCCATGGACATCAACACAGAACCTGGCTGCTGTGGGACCATGAACTCAGACATGGCCCTTCCCCTGCCCCCAGCAGCTCAGGCCCAGGTATCCTCATGTCCCTCAGTGACAGTACAGGCCACTTAGATCAACATGGCCCCACTAGTGACATGGCCCTCTGACACCAAAATGACCACAGGATTCGGCCCAGACCCTGAGCATCCCTGTGGTCTTGGTGGCAGCATGGGTCATGGACGTCAGCACAAACTCTGGCTGCTGCAGGACCACGGACCCAGACATGGCCCTAGGCAGCATCCCAGGCCTGGAGGCCATCCTGGTCCCAGGTGGCAAGCAGGCCACCAATATTAGCCAATTCCTCACCGCCCTCACCTCTTCAGAACTGCCTCTTACCATAGCACATGAACCATTCTGCCTCTCTTTCGCTTCCATTTTTCCATCATATACTTGCTCATCGTAATGACACCTACCTTCCCAGTGCAGCAGATGCCTGGCGGGCCCATGGAATCTTTCAGGCAGCCAGGACCAAGAGGACTCAGGCTTCCCTGTGGATATCTTTCTCCCACCTTAGTCACATGGCATCAGGTGGGCCTGTGGATGCCTTCAAATGGCCCAGACTGTGAAGATCCAAGCTGTCTTGTGAGTGTCTTTTACCCACCTCTACTCATTATATTTTAATAAAATTATTTTTCTTGAAATTTGCAGATCACTGAGGAAAATTCTAAAATGAGTACAAAGTGAGTGTTTAGCCCCAGAAAATGTTGCAGAATGAACTTTCTAGTTTAAAGCAGAGAGTGGACACAGACAACCTACAAATACACTCTGGGTACAAGTGAAATAAAGGTTTCATCATTAACTATCATTTAAACATTAAGCTACCTTTATGAAAATGAAGTAACATCAATGAAAATGGAGTAACAGAGACCAGGTTTACCTCCCTAACTGAAATTTAAAACCTGGACAAAATTAATGAAATGGTAACTTTTGGTCATTGAACATTAGGCACAATAAATTATAGAACAGAAGGCCAAGGATAAATGAAGTCATTACATAATTTTAAGTGGTAAATTTCTACATATTACAGTGTTTCAAAATACATGAAGCAAAAATTCATAGTTCAATGAAAAATAAGCAAATCTCCAACAAAAGTCAAGATTTAAACAGTCTCTAAAATATTAACAAAACAAGCATATAGAAAACAGACTTTAAGAACATGAACCAATTTAATCTATTTGATGATTATGTACAGTCAAATGTACACCTGATTTAGATGTGTATGACACATTTACCAATGCGGTCCATATTCACTGTCATACAATAAGTCTTAACAATGTTAACAGGATTCAAATGGTATTTGAGACTGTGTTCTCAGAGCACAATGAAATTAAATGAGAAATCACAATAAATCCCTGGAAAATGCTAAAATCTTAAAATAGGAACAATTAACATATGTCTAAGTAACTCATGGCCTAAAGTAAAAACTAAAATGGAAATTAGGCCATTTGAAAAGTTCATGGGTAGACATTTGCATAGCATGTCTGAGGCTCTGGGATCAATCCAAAAATGCAAAGTATTTTCAAAAAGGCTTATCATTTTCAAATTTTATTATTTAATTGAGAATATCATATATGATTACTGTATTTACATCGTTCTCCTCCTTCCTACTCCTCCTGTGCCCCCCCACTATGACACCCTCTCAAATTCATCTCTTCTTATTAATTATTTTTAGTTACTTACACACACACACACACACACACACTTACAAATACAATCTGCTGAGTCCCTTTAATGTTACTAATATGTATATGTGTTTAGATCTGACTGCTTGGGATTGAATAACCTATCATGGGACTGTCCCTGGAGAAGAGTGATTCTCCTACTCTTAGTAGCTGTCTTAGTCACTGTTCTGTTTCTGTTTAGAGAGACCATGATCAAGGAAACTCTTTTAAAAGAAAGCATTTAATTGGGGGTTTGCTTACAATTTCAGAGTTTTAGTCCACTATTATCATGGCAGCAGGCATGGCAAACAAGATGCTGGAGAAGAAGTTGAGAGTTCTATAACCTGATCTGCAGTTACACACTACCTCCAACAAGGCCACACCTCCTAATCTTTCTAATTCTCTCAAATAGTACCACTCCCTGGTGACCAAGCATTCAAATATATGAGCCTATGGGGGGCATTCTTATTCAAACCACCGCAGTAGCTATTTTGACTGTGGCTCTTGATCTAGGAGTGGAGAATTTTGAGATTTCTCCCATTCACATTGGCATGCCAACTGGTGTTGTCATTTTTCAGGTCTTGTTTAAGCACCAGAGGGTTGACATTTCATGGATCCAGGTTCCTTGTCATATATATAGAACACTAGCTCTCAGCAGACATTCTGATTCTCTCTGGTTCTCATAATCTTTCCACTGCCTTCTTCAATGTTCCCTGAAGGTTATGTCGTAGATGTATAAATTAGGGCTGGGTAGTTGTAAGTTGTCTGCATTTTTATCAGGTGGAGCTTTCTGTAATGGATTCTGTCTACTTTCCTGATTTCTAGGTTACTCCAGGTTATATATTCAGATCTGTAGATTCAGAGCTAGGAACTGCAAATAGAGAGCATGTGGCATTTCTCTTGTGGATCTAGGTTACCTCACTCAATATAATACTTTCTAGTTGCATCTATTTATCTTCAGATTTAAGGGCTTCATTTTTCTTTACAGTTGAAGAGTATTCCATGAATATGTACCCCATTTTCATTATCCTTTTGTTGGTCAAAAGACATTAAAGCTGCTTTCGTTTCCTAGCTACAGTGAATAGAAAAGCAACCCACATGGCTGAGCAAGTATCTGTGGAGTAGAATGTCTAGTCCTTTGGACATATGCCAAGGTGTGGTATAGCTGGGTCTTATGGCAGATTTACTTTTAGCTCTCCACACTTATTCCACAGTGGCTGCATCATTTTGAAATCCCATCAATAGTGAATGAGGGTTCCCTTTTCCCTGAATCCCCTGCAGCATTTGTAGTTAGTGGTTTTGTTATTTTTGCCATTTTGACTTGAGATAAGACAAAAATCTCAAAATTGTTTTGATTTGCATTTCCCTAGTTGCTAAGGATGATGGGCACTTTTAAAGATATTTCTTAGTGATTAATGTTTCTTCCTTGGAGAACTTTGCATTCAGATCCATACCCCATTTTTCTAATCAGGTCGTTTGTTTTTTGTGACTCTGTTTTTTGAGTTCTTAATATATTCTGCATATTAATCCTCTATAGCTGGCAAAGAGTCTCTCTCACTCTGGGTGCTTCCTCCTCATTTGATTGGTTATTATTGCCTTTGCTGCACAGAAGCATTTTTTAGTTTTATGAGGTCCTGTTGGACATCTCGAATGCTTTATCTGAGATGAGAACTGCTCACTGTGAGTGATACCATTTCCTGGCAGGAATGGTGTACTGTATAAATAGAGAGGCAATTGAGCAGCAATGAGCATTCATTCCACTCTGCTTCTTCATCATGGATGTAATGTGACCATCTGTTTCAAGTTCTTGCTGCCTTGATTTCCCTGCCATGGAGGACTATACATTGAACTGAAAGTTAAAATAAACCCTTCCTTCAGGTTTTTTTTTTATTAGAGTGTTCTCAGAAATAGACGGAAATATCCCAAATATCATTAACGTGAACAAATAAAATAGAACAAAATATTATTCGTCTATAAAACAGAATGAAATATCATATGTGTTAAAATGTGGATCAACCTTAAAAACATAGATAAAGCAAGATAATTCAGACCAAAACTTTATGTATTTAATAGTTTCTTTTATATGAAATACAAAGACCACATTAAAACATAGGGACAGAAAGCAGATATTAATTATTGTTAGGGACTGAGAAGAGAGAGCTGTGAATGGTGCCTAGTTGATATAGGGGCTGCTGAGGGCTTAATGAAAGTATTTCATAACAGTAGAAGTGAGTGTTGCACGACTTTTTGAATGTACTATATACTGCTGAATTACACATTTTATAATGCTTAATTATATATATATATTATATTTTCCTTACAAAGAACAATAAAGTTAACTGATTTTAGAAAAAAGATGTATACTTACATGTTCTCTAGACCAGGAGCTTTCATCTTTTATGGTTAGTTAGTTAGGGATTAAAGGCATGTGCCACCACTGCCTGGCTCTGTTTCCAGTGTGGCCTTGAACTTACAAGAGATCTGGATGAATCTCTGCCTCCCAATGCTAGAATTAAAGGCGTGTGCTACCACTGCCAGACCTCTGTGTTTACTATAGTGGCTGGCTTTGTCCTCTGATCCCCAGGCAAGCTTTATTTGTTAGAGCACAAATAAAATATCACCACAAGTTCTCTTCCACTTTGCTTAGGCAGGTCCTTTTTTGTTGTTTCTGATATGCAGTGTGCTCAAGGCTAGTTGTCAAACAGGCTTCTGGGCAATTCTCCTGTCTCTGACTCTCATCGCACTTCAGGAGTTCTGGGTTCCACCACATCTAGCTTTTTCACATGGGTTCTGGAGTTAAATTGAAGTTAAACTTGTGTTCTCAAGCTTGTGCAGTAGGCCTTTTTACCCACAAAGTCATCTCCTCAGCCTAGGCCTTTGAACACTGAATTAAAACCAATGGAGTCTTTTCTCAGCAAATGTATACATCAAATAAAATTTATATATTTTATTCTCATGTATATAGTTTTGAACATAATTTTAAAGGGTTCGTAGTTTGAAAATGCCTGAACTCAAGGAATAAGAGAACGTTCTGTTTCTCCTCTCCCCTATTGTGTTAATGGATAGTGTCTTCTCTTTTTTCAAGCTTTTATTTCCTGCTTCCTCATTATGTCAACCTGCTTACATACTAGCATTATTTTTAGAATCCTATGGCATAGATCTTCCTACAAAAGTGTATATACTCCACGAAGTCTTACACCTTTGCACCTTGTATACTTTCTTGGGTGGTCAGTTCAGAACATGTGGCTTAGATCAACCGGTAAGGTCAGGATGTCAGATACCAAATCAGAAAGTACCAGAACATGAGTATGGATTGCAATCAGAAACCCTGCAGGATGGCTAGGCACTTTTCAGGTGCCTTGGAGGTGAAGATAGTAGGGTTGAGAGACCTTGCAAGCTATACCTTCCAAGTAAAATGGCAGAGAGAAGGCAGTGTCTAGGGGAGCTTCTACCCAAGCATTGTGAATAACCACAGGAAGCAAACAGGTCTAAGGGCTCTCCCTGCAGCAATTACTTCTCCAGGCTTCATGGTAACCCCAGGCTGCAGGAGGAGAGAGGGGATCTGCTCTTCCTCCCCTCTCTGTTGGGGCTGACTTATCCTGGTGGGAGTTTGGAATGAAAATGGATCAAAGGCATGTATTAAATTGGCCACCTGTATCACCTACTGTGTAGTTGTTTGTAGTTACCAACACATTCAAGTGCCTGGATGCAGAATAAAGAGAGGCTCTGAAACATGGGCAGGGAGTGGGAAATGATACCTTCCTTTTTCTCTTCACAAGGAATGGATGATACAAACTCTCTGCAAGTCCCATAACCTGGGCTACCTGGGTTCAGTCGCTCTTTCCTTTCCCTAGAGTGAGTGAAATAGCTACAGTCCAATTAGATTTTACCTATCATTTACCAATTGTTCAGGAACATTAGGTAAATATGTATTTTTAAAAGCCAATACATGACAGCACCAGCTACTCATGAAAAAAAGTTAAAAGTGTTTTGTATGTAGCCAATTCGATTCAATTACAAACTGGACAGGTCTTTTGAGTAAAAAAATTGGAGACCCATTTCTGCCTCTTACCCTTAAACACTTTATTTTATGAAATAAGTTTGTGCCTATGAGTTCAGCAGAGTAAATGAAATTTGAAATAACTATTTAAAAGAAAAGAAAATCTCTATTTCAACAACTTGCCTCCTTCCAAAGGATCCACCCTGTGCCTTTTATGTGCAAGTGTAAAGTAGACCTTGTGCAGAATGACATCGGTGACTGAGAGAGGAAGTGGATTGAAGGAGTATATGATTTGGGATTTTTTTTTAAAGTAGTTCCCAAAATTCTCTGAGATCTTAAGGGGCGGCAGTGGTAAGAAAAGATGCAACCTCTCTCTAATAACCACACAGGACTAAACACATACCACTGGACGAACCACATTTGACCTCTGGGATTTGCAAGTAACAAAATGAATGACAAGGCCTCATGCTGTGGGGGAAGGGACAGAAGGGGTGGGGGTAGTGAGGGAAAAAGTAGGCTGGCTCCTGACGCACTTTCTGCTGCTTGGGAGGGGAGCTAGGGACCGGAGCCCACTGGTGACGTTCTTGTCACGTGATTAGGAGCAGACGTATGCAGAAGTCCCTCTCTTCCAGGTACCAGCAGCTACCATCGCCTTATCTCCGTGGAGGAAGGCAGACTTGAAACTGAGCGACAGAGAGGGGCAACTGCCCTATAGCCCGGCAGGTTGGTACAAGCCAGGGATTTCTGAGGGAGGGGTAGTAACGGACAGAGGCTACCGAGCAGAGAATTCTGTCTGCTTTTCAGATACCGCCCCCTTTCCACCCCCATTCATTTTGGCGCAGGAGATTGTGTGAGTGTTGGGGGTAGCAGCTCTTATATCCTTGGAGAAATGTGGGCTAACGGCAGAAGGAAATATGAGAGGGAGTCATTTCCCTGGGATAGCCACAAATCCTTCACTGCCTGCAGATCATTGGGTAGGAATGACAGGAGGCTAAGATCAGAACTGCTTCAAAACCAGATATTCTACTCCTTTCCAGATGCTCACCGACTTGGTGCAGGAAATGGATGGGGACGGGGACAGGGGTCATTGGCGAGAGATCAGGGGTATAGAATACCAATCGGAACAGTGATTGAGTTGCATATGCCTTATAGAGGAGGAGGGCGGGGGAGGGGACAGCGGAGGAGTGGGGGTGGTGATGGTCTAATCCCTTCTAGGTAGCAGAAGAGGGGCACAGGCTGTGACTCCAGGCTGAGGAAGGTGGACTGCCCCAGGCCAAGGCTTGAGTTCTCCCTTTCTCTTCTCCATCCCCCAACCATTTTGGAGCCCAAAATGGAAGGCTGAGGGGACCAAGGGTGGGGGTTGCTACATAGGAGAGAAACAGAGGTTTAGTATGACGTTCAGCTCCCAGGTAGGGGGTGAGTTCTTAATTGGAAGGGTTCAAAGGAGGTATTATGGACCCAAAATGTTAGAGTTCAGAAATCATTTGTCCCTTTCGTTGTAGAAAGCTGGTTTTTCTGTGTACGTGGGAGGAAGGTGTGAGTGAAGTGCTGTGGTTATGTGTGCCCTGCCCCCTCCTCCTCCATTTTCAGAAAAGTATCCAGCTATGCACCGTCAAGGGACCCTGGGGTGGGGGTGGGGGGGCTGGTACACAGAGACCTGAGTGAACAATATCTGCCTTCTGCCTTTCACAGGCCTGAACTCATTTCAGTGAAGTGAGAGTACATTTGGGAAGTGAATTCAGACAGAGTGAAATGGTTTGGAAGTAGTTGTTCACTCCTGTAGCTCAGGACTAGAAAAAGGGAAACTGTCCAGGGAGGAGTGTGGAAGAAAATCAGAGAACACCGAGAAATGGGTGATGGGGTGGGAGGGAATAGTTGGGAAAGTTTTGACAGAAATTCTATGTCCTGCTTGCCAGTCATTCAGATTTCTAATTCTTCATTCGCCACCTGATTCCTATCTCCCCACAGGTCTTCAGGTCTGTGGTTGTGGGCACCAATCCAGCCAAGAAAAGGAAGGAGCTGCAGTATCAGTGCAGGTTAGTGGAGAAGGAATGTGGTCCACTACCCCCTGAAGTCGAGCAGAAGCTGGGGAGGCCACTGCTTGTCTCTCTCCTCTAACTCTCCTTATTGCAGTTTCAAGACACATTGCAAAACCCTAAGAGAATGTGATCTTTCATAGCTGAGGAGGCTATGAAAGTGAGGAGAAAGAATGGCATTTGCCATGTTCTCTGAGAATATCAGAACACCTCTGAAATCTGTGTACACTTCTTACAAGTGAAAGGATGAGGGAAAAAATGAAAATGTCCCGCAGGATTCCTGCAGTTCTTTGTAAGTTGAAACTACACAGTGCTGCTGTGGGCAGAGACAGTATGAAGTTCAGAAACCATTATTCTCCACATTTCTTTCTTAGCACATTGCTATCATGGTAGGGAGAATAACCCTTGGAATTTCCTGCCAAGTTGGTTCATGTGAAAATGTATGAAGTGTGTGGAGAAAGGAAAATAGGAGTCCACCTGAAAGGTGGATTAAGATGGGTTGGCAAACCTGTGAGTCAAGGAGTGCAACTGTTAAAACCTTGTGTGGGCCTGTAGACTCTTATTATTTTTTTTCTTTGTCTTCTAGGACAAGCAGCAAAGGAAAATCGCAACATGGAAAAGTTCTACAAAGAAAATGAAGGAAAGCCAGAAAACAAGGGAAGGGCAGAAGATGAAGGAAGTACAGAAGAGGGAGGAAACACAGAGGAAGACAAGTCAGATGCAGAGGGGAAGCCAGCACGCCAGGGGAAGCTAGTGGAGGGGGCAAAGCCAGATGAGCAGGGACAACAGAAAGGTGAGGGGAAGTCAGAAAAGCAGGGAAAGTCTGAAGGGGAGGGCAAGCGCCAAGGGGAGGGCAAGCATGATTCCCAGGCAAAGCCAGCCAGCGAGGCGCGAGCCGCAGAAAAGCGCCCTGCTGAAGATTATGTGCCCCGGAAAGCAAAACGAAAAACAGACAGGGGGACAGACGATTCTCCCAAGAACTCCCAGGAGGACTTGCAGGACAGGCATGTAAGCAGTGAGGAGATGATGAGGGAGTGTGCAGATGTGACACGGGCGCAGGAAGAGCTGAGGAAGAGGCAGAAAATGGGAGGTTATCACTGGATGCCAAGAGATGCGCAGGATGCGCTAGTCCCCAGGGGCCAACGGGGAGTCAGGGGAGTGAGGGGTGGAGGCAGGGGCCAGAAGGACTTGGAAGATGCTCCTTTTGTTTAATGCCTTTGGCCCTTCCTTCTGATTTCTTTGATGGGAAACATTGCCAGCCCTGCTTTCCCTGGCAGGCATTTGCCAGGCTCTGTGCTTTAACCTTGTGCTGCTATTTTCCTTTAGGTGTCACTCTTGTTACCAGCAGACAGCACTATGTCTTTTAGTAAAAGACTTTCACCCATGTGCATGGAAGAGATGTTCATGGTAAACTGTAAAATAATAAAGATAACAGTTTGCAGAACCACAGATACAGTATCAGTCCATTTTTGAAAACAAACACATCACATAGAATATTTGCATATAAGAAAAACTGTTCAACTACATAGACCTAAGAGAAATAATGGCTGTCTCTGTGTAGTGGGACTTGAGATTTTTCATTTTCTCATATAACCACTTCCCCATTAGGAACAGAGGTTATTTTTATAATAAAAGAAGCAATAAAAAATGAAATAAAGGGTTGGGTGCAGTGGCACACTCCTTTAGAACTAGGGCCCTAGAGGAAGAGACTGACAGATCTCTGACTTAGAGGGCATCCTAGTCTTTATGGACAGCCAGCTCAGGCCAGGCAGGACTCCAGAGTGAGACCCTGTCTCATACTAGGCTACCATAATAACTATTAAGCTTGTGAAGGCAAAGGAGAAGCTTAAAATTCTTGTAATAAAGAATCACAGGTAGGAACTACACTACCTCTGAGACTTCAAGTTGGAAGAATTTTTGTAGTTCCAGCCAATGATATTGCTGCCTTGTCATATGTGAAATGGGCATAAGGCTTTCATCACAAAACTTTGGACTAAATCAAATTTGCAATGAGTGCTACTCATGTGCACTGACAGCACCAGTCCCTTGGGGGATGACTGAAGGAAGCCTCAACTATGCCCAGGAAAAGATGCAGGAAGCTGAGATGTGGGTGATACCTTCCCTTGGGCAAATGCTGCATCCGCTGGGCATTGTGTCTTCTCCCTCATGGATCCTGCATCCTCTTGAGACACCCACTGCTGTTAGTAAGCTGAAGTCCTTGGGGAAACAATGCCCCTTTTCTTTTCCGGAAGCCCCTGTTAAATAGAATATCTACTGTGTTCCATTCTGATGTGTTTACAATGAGCTTTTGCTCACTTTAATAGTTATCAATCGTAAAAAGAGATGTAGAAATTTTTTTCTAAATTTTTAACTAAAAATTATATCCACTGGATTTATTTTTATTATTCATTCATTTGTTAATTTACTTTGCAACAGGGTCTCATGTAAGCCTAGGCTGGCCTTCAACTTTGCTGTGTATACAAGGAATGACCTTTTACTTTTTTTTTAATCCTTCTGTTTCCATATCCGTAGTGCTGGAATTATAGACATGCACCACCGAATCAGGTTTATGAAGAACCGATGACCAAATGCAGAGCTTCATGCACTCTAGACAAACATTCTACCAACTGAGCTATATTCTCCTCTCTCAGACTTGCCCTTTATAAAGCCAAGTTTCTCCCCTCATTTTTTTACTTCTCACAACACTTAATAGAAACTTACAAAATAAACACATTAACCATCAAGTCAAAAGACCTCAGTTTGGGGGCCATTTCTGCTCCTGGTTTCATGTGTACTCTTAAGTATGTAGGCTAATTACTTTGTCATTGTTGCTATTGTTGAAGTATCTCATGTAGACATGGCTGGATTATACCTGGCTATGTAGCTGAGGCTGGCCTTAGATTCTTGATCCTCCTGCCTCTACCTCTCAACTGCTTGTATTCCAGGCATTAGCTATCACACTTGTCTCATGTAACTTTATTCTTATGCAAGTAAAATTTGCCATTTGAAAAGAAAGGTGGCAGGGGAGAAATTATTGTACAATTCTTTTCCAAATGGTTTTTTTTGTTGTTGTTGTTTGGTTTTTCGAGACAGGGTTTCTCTGTGTAGCTTTGGCGGCGCCTTTCCTGGAACTCACTCGGTAGCCCAGGCTGGCCTCGAACTCACAGAGATCCGCCTGCCTCTGCCTCCCGAGTGCTGGTCCAAATGGTTTTAACATTGGATATAGTAGTAGCTTGCAAAGTTTGAGAGCTACTGGTGGAATATCTGCATGGAAATCCTATCTTTCAGAAAATATAGAATCCTGACTTCCACACCAGCCCTAAGTCATCAGAATCTCTTCTGATTTGATATTTCTTCCACTTTTAGTTCATTTTAAAGAATTTTATTCAATATTTTCATTTGTGAGAGGGGTGTGTGTGTGTGTGTGTGTGTGTGTGTATACCATGATGTACTTGTGGAGGTCAGAGGACAGCTTACAGGAGTCAGTTCTCTCCTTCCACCATGTGCGAGGGAAGTGGGCATTGAATCAGAGCAACAGACCCCTTTACTTCCTGACTCATCTCTCCAGCCCTCAATATCATGTTTCACAAAATAGATACATACACAAAAATGAAAACATCAACAGTGCAGAAGAGTTTATTATTAATAAACACTGAAGTCTGTGTTGTCATTTCACATTCCCAATTCGAATATGTTTGGCTTCTGATATCTACCATCATATTTTCTAGTGTGCATGTGTTAATATTTTAACAGATTTGGTGAAATGTAATTCACAGATCACAAAATTTACCAACTTCAGTGCACAATTAATTACTTTTTAATATGTTAGCAGAGTTCTGAAACCATCACATTATCTAGTTCTAAATTAGGTATTTTCATCACCCTAAAAAGAAACCTTATACGCATTGACACTGTGCCTATTCCATGTCCCTAGCATCTGGTAAGCAATGATCCTTTTTCTGTCTCTACGGATTTGTCCATTCACATAAATAGAATCATACACTACATGGCTTGCTATATCTGGCTTCTTTAACTTGTCATAATGTTACAGCATACACCATCACTAAATATTTGTGGGTAACGTTTTGTTTCAAAATGTGTTTTTGGTTTTCTTGGGTATATTCTTAGGAGATGAATTTTTAAAGTCTATAATAACCTGGTATGAGTTTTGAAGATCTGCCAAAATGTTTTCTAAAACAACTGTGACACTAGACAGTCCTACCAGGAGTGTCTTAGGGTTCCAATTTCTCAATACCTTTGCTGCCACAAATTTATTATAGCAATCTTAGTTGATTAAAAAGTAGCAGCTCATAAAAATTTTGATTTCAAATTTCCTAATGGCTAACAATCTAATTTTTTCATATTCTTATTAACCACTTATATATCTTCTGAAAAGAAATGTACATCCAATTATTCTGCTGGATTTTATTCATTTGTTTTTTGAGACAGAATCTCTCTTTGTAGTCGTGGTTATCCTGAACTCACTATGTAGGCCAGGCTGGCCTCGAACTCAGACATCTGCCTGCTTCTGACTCTCAAGTGCCAAGATTGAAGGCATGCACACTATGCCTGGCTTACTTCGCTGATTTTAAAATTAGATTGATAGTCTTTTATTGTTGAGTTGGAATAACTCCTTGTCTAGTTGAGAAGCAGTCTCTTATGATATAGATAATTTGCAACTGTTATTTCTTAACTTGCTAAGTATAGCCATTGTCTATGGACCTTCTTATATGATAATGGAGTATATTCTGCCTTATCATATGAGTTGGTCAGCTTTCCAGTGCCGTAACAAATGTCTGGGAAAAATCAACTTAAAAAGAGAAAAAGGTGTGATTGGGGAGATGATGAAGAAGTTGAAAACACTGGCTATTCTTCCAAAGGACCTGGGATTGATTCTCAGTACCCACACCATGGGAACCATTTGCAACTCCAATTCCAGGGGATCTGACACCCTTTTCTGGTTTCTGAGGGAACTGCACTCACATGATACATTTACATACATGCACCCATATACACAAAATAAAATAGTAAAAGAGAGAGAGAGGGAGAGTTGCAAAGGATCTGAGTAGACAGCTCAGTTGGTAAAATACCTGTTGTATAAGCATGAGGACCTGAGTTCAGATTCCAAGTACCCATATAAATGCCAAGTGTGATGATGTATGTCTGCAACACTAGAACTGGGCAGGGACAGAGTGGTGGTAGGAGTGAGATGAGTAGATTCCTGAAGTTTTCTTGCCATTCACTCCAGTCAATAATAAGGTTGAGGAGCTGGAGAAATGGTTCTCAGTGGTCAGAAGTGCTTGCTGCTCTTACACAGATTTGGTTCCAAGCACCCATGCTGGATGGCTCATAACCACCTGTAATTCCAACTCCAGGGGATCTGGCACCCTCTTCTGGCTTCTGTGGGTACTGCATGCATGCAGTGCCCATAAAGACACGCAAGGATGTACATACATACACATGAATAAAAAAAATGAAAGGGGGTTGGAAAGACCCCTAAATGGTTAAGAGCCCTTGGTGCTCTTCTAGAGGACCCAGGTTCAATTCCCAGCATTTACATGACAGTTCACAATTTGTTTGTAATTCCAATTCCAGGGGATCTAAACACTTCTTCTGGCCTCTGGACACCAGGCATATATGTGATGCACAGATATACATGCAGTCAAAACACCCATACACATAAAAGTAAATAAATAAACAAACAAATAAATAAATAAAATAAGGAGCCGAGTGTACTGGCACACGCCTTTAATCCCAGCACTTAGGAGGCAGAGGCAGGTGGACCTCCATGAGTTTGAAGCCAGCCTGGTCTACAAAGCGAGTTCCAGGATAGCTAGGGCTGTTACACAGAGAAACGCTGTCTGGAAAAACCACAAAAAAAGGGTTGGCATCTGATGTGTCATCTTCTAGTGTCTATACATATACATGCACATGTGCATACACACAAATATGCACTCACACATACACTACACACACACACACACACACACACACACACACACACACACACACACACAAATAAAAATTTTATTTAGGAGGCTAGAGAGATGGATCCACGGTTAAGAGCACTTGCTGCTGTTGCAGAGAACCCAAGTGTGGTTGCCAGAACAGACATGGTAGCTCACAGCTGCCTGTAACTCCAACTCCATGGAATCTGATTCCCTCTTCTGGCCTCCTAAGCCACTACATGCTCATGATACATTTACAAGCATGCAGGCAAAATACTCACACAAAAATAAGAAAAACAAAGAAATCTCTTTTAAAAAGTTTATTTGGGCATATAGATTCAATGGTTTCAGTCTATGGTCACCTGACCTTGTTGCCGCTGAGCCTATAGCAGCCCAGTTCATTATAGGTAAAGGTTTGTGACACAGAAGTTAATCAACTCATAGTAGACAGGAAGGAGTGAGAAAAGGGTTGGAGTCTCACTGTCCTCGTCAAGAGCACTATCTCAGTGACCTAACTTGTACTTGCTAGGCTCTCCCACTTAAGTTTCCTCCACCTTTCAGTAGCCCTACACCCTAGCAACTAGAACTTTTAACTCATGGGCTTCTAGGGGATGCTTAGAATAATCATTAAACTACATAATTCCTACTGTATATTGTCTAACACCCCCCCATACACACACACATGCATTCTTACCGCATTCATAAGTACACCAGTGACAGTTACTGAACTCTGAGGATCATTTGCTGGTATAAGGTAAGTTAATACTAGATTAGTCAATAATGCCAAACTCCTGATGAGTTAATACAACAGAGGTTTATGGCGATAGCTCAGCAGTTAAGAGCACTGATTGCTTTGCCAGAGGACACAGGTTCAACTCCCAGCACCCACATGGAGACTCAAAACTACCTGTAACTTCAGTTTCAGACAATCCAATGCCCTCATCTGGCCTCTGTAGACACCAGGCAAGCACTTGGTGCACAGACATATATGCAGGCAAAACACCCATACACATAAATTTTTAAAATTAAAAAAATGTGTATGTATGGTTTATTTCTCAAACCGTAGAAGACTGGGGATGTAGAAACTGTTTCCTGTAGCGTATCTCAGGGCTCTAGTTCATGATGGTGTAGTAACAGTTGATAGGAGTCCCTGTGAGGCAGAATGAAAAGACAGGGGAAAAAAAGAAAAAAAGAAAAGACAGGAGAAATTAACAGGGCATGTGAAGGGAAAGAAGTTCATCCTGGGATTTGATTTTCATTTATTGCTGGCTAAGAGTCAAGAGTTTCAACACAACTGATAAAATCAAAGCTACCGTGAAGACTGCCTACAGAAACAATAACAAAAGAAGATAACTGATTTACCCAGAGTCACATACAGATAAGAGAAAGAGCCTAGGTTGAAATCCAGGTTTATTTGGCTCTAATTTAATAAACCTTAACTAGTTTTCTTTCCTAAATTAAGAGATATGAATTTGATCTTCAGTTTATTGCCCAATCAATCCTTTAGGATTTCAGAAAAGTTGTATGTACTCTTTCCTAAGAGGAAAATCTTTTTTGTTCGTTTGTTTGTTTTTTTAGACAGAGTTTCACTATGATCCTTGGCTGTCCTAGAACTCACTCGGTAGCCCAGGCTGTCCTTGAACTCACAGAGATCCACCTGCCTCTGCCTCCCCAATGATGGGACTAAGCGTGCGCCACCATGCCCAGGAAAATCTTAAAACAACAACAACAATAAGAAAACAATGGCCAAATGACACTATTTCTGTCACTGCTATACCTTAAAAGGCACTTTTACAGCAATCCACAGCTTGACTGTATTGGAAACAAAAATTTGAGTTGTGTGTGCAGTGAATGTTTTCGTGACTGCTTAGTTAGGAAATTATAAGATTTGCAAGACTGCATGCTCCTAGAATCAAGTTTACTTTGCCTGCAGTCTCTTAGACTTTAGGGCCTAGGGTTGACTTGAAAATAAGAAATACTGGGAATGGAAACAGCCTAAATGTCCTTCAACCAGTAAATTATAGTGAAATGTGGTACATATATACTTTTTGAATACTACTCAGCTGTTAGGAAAAATGAAATCCTTAAGAATTTGTACCTCTATTTATGTTCAAGATATCTGTATATTATCTCTCCTGCAGTTGTACATCGAATATTTTAATAATAATAATAATAAGAAGAAAGAAAGAAAGAAAGAAAGAAAGAAAGAAAGAAAGAAAGAAAGAAAGAAAAATGAAATCCTGAAATCTGAAGGTAAGTAGATGTAACTAGAAAATATTCCATTGAGTGAGGTAATCCAGACCCAGAAAGATGAATGTTGCATGTTCTTTTTCATCAGAGGTCCCTACCTCAAAATAACCTGATGTGAGTACATAGCCTGCAGTAACTGCAGAAACCAAGAAAGTAAAAGTCCATTGCCAGGATAGAAGGTTTGGGAAACAACAGAGATGGGAATAGCAGGATATAAGTGTTATGATCAAGGAAATGTGGATTCATTAGAAAGGGGGTGGTAAATACAGAAAAAAGAAGGAGTAAGGGAATGGGGGAAAGTGGGACTCTAATTAAGGAAGGGAAGGGAGGTAAATACAGGAGGAAAGTGGAAGGTAAAATAACAATAAAAATGTCTGAAAAGGTCATAAGGAATCAACTATTAACTATTCACCTAAAAAACCCATAATGTATGTAAGTCTGTATATAAATATACAAATATACATATATACATATATAGTTTAAGTGAAATTTTCTTATCTGAGCTGACAATATTCCTTCCCAGAGGCAAAGACCATCTATCAAAAACCCCAACACCAATCATGGAAAGCTCACTTTTGAGTTGTTAGTCAGTATTGTCCAAGAGACTCCCCAAACATACCTGCTATTGCTATTGCCCTCGGTTATCCCCCAGAGGTGGAAGGTAAGTGCCTTTTGCTGAAGATACCATGCACTTCAGTCACGGGGCCCAAAAGCCCCTGAGCTGGAACTGACCTGAATGCCTGCTCCTTAAAGACTAGCTTTCATGGTATCAGCTCCTTAAGGACTAGCTTTCATGGTATCAGCTCCTTAAGGACTAGATTTCATGGTATCAGAAGATGCATGCAAGCTTCCAAAGGAGGGAAGCAACTGATACTTGACATCCATAAACCACAAAAAATGACCAGTGTGGCACAATAACCCTAAGCGTACAGTAGTGGCACGCATACCTTGGTGATAAGCAACTGCTCTCTAATTGGACTTAAAATCAGCCCATCAAGAGAACAGCCATGACTGTTACTAGAACTCCAGCTAATTACTCAGTGCTAGTGAAGTAGTGGATATTGGAGGAGAATCTACAACCATCACTTTACTAAACCAGCATAACCCCTAAGAACAATCTAAACTTTTGTCCTTATAGCCTCAGATAAGTGTAGTCTTCACCACTCATCAAGGAAACATATCTTTGAAATGGATGGATACCACTACAGAAAACCAAAAAATCTAGAGTTATGGAAATCAGTCCCAGTGGACATATCTATAAAACATTTCTTTACTAAGGCTCAGGGAACATTGCAGTAGATGGAGCAGAAGTATTTTAAGAGCCAGAGGATCAGAGAGTTTGTTGTGGGATTTTGTCTCCTAATAATGTTAGAAGCTACAGCCATATAGTGTCACCAATATGACTGTCTAAACATGAGTTGAACAAAGACAACACAGTAGATATGCTAAAGTGGATGGGAGAAAGTCCAAAAGGCCTCAACCCTACACAAAAATTACAGGTGACTAAAGAATGCTGAGAGTGAGAGAAACAGTCTTCCCAAGGGAAGAGTACACCAATTGGTTATCCAGTACCAAATGGTCAGCCCTGAAATCATGTATATGAGTAACATTACTGAGCAGGATATATTAGGAATGTTTATGTATATACAAATACATACAAAGCATGTAACAACAATCAATGAAAAAGAGGCCATGAATATGAAAGAGAGCAATGAAGGATATATGGGAGAGTTTGGAGGGAGGAAAGGGAAGGGAGAAATGATATAATTTTATTGTAATCTCAAAAATAAAAGAAAAAGGGAAAATAAGACTACCTGTTAATATTTAATAGGAACAGGGTCAGTCATGATGTTGCACACTTTTAATCCCAGCACTCATGAAGCAGAGACAGGTGGATCTGTTCAAGTTCAAGGCGAGCTTGATCTACATAGAGAATTCTAAAACAGCCAAGGCTACACAGAGACACCCAGTGTCAACAAAATCAAACAACAACAAAATTGAATAGGAACACTTAGAGTCTATGGCACTGGAATGTGTTCTTCCTTTTTCCTTCCTATCTCAACACCACGGAATACCCCAGCAGTGATTAAGGATTCCATCTGCTCCACTTCACTCTCAGAGGATCATAGTATCTTTGCCACAGAACTTCTCATTCTACTTTAAACTGTATTGCAGAGGCTAAGTTCTGAATGAGTGCAACTGAGAAGTGGGGGCTCTTTATGACCAACTACTACTTTTTAGAAAGTGGCTTTAGCTCCAGCACAATCTGGTGGAAATACTGGGGCCCCCATATTCCTGGGAGAGACAATCTGAGAAAATTTGAATGAAAGCAATGCCCATCTTCATTCTAGTGCTCAGGCCCTAAAGCAGGAGTATCTATCAGAAACAACTATGTCACTGTATCCATCCCCACCTCCCAAGTCTTGGATCAGATATTTTGCTGGGCAAGAATTGGGCTTTAAAATAGAGGCCCCTATGTACTCGCTTATGTCTGGATATTAATCAATAAATGATAACCAAGCTACAATCCATAGACCCAGAGAGATTAGGCATAGAGGAAGAGACCAGGAGGACACATAGATCTCCCCGGGAAGGGGAAATAGGACTCCTGACTCCTAATGCTATACTCATAGTTCAGTGACGTATTCATTCATCATCAGAGAGGCTTCCTCCTGCAGCAGATGGGAATGGATGCAGAGATCCACAGACAGACATGAGAGAGAGAGAGAGACAGAGAGACAGAGAGACAGACAGAGACAGAGAGACAGAGACAGACAGAGACAGAGAGACAGAGAGACAGACAGAGACAGAGAGACAGAGAGACAGAGAGACAGACAGAGACAGAGAGACAGACAGAGACAGAGAGACAGAGACAGAGAGACAGAAAGACCTTGGAACATAGAGGTCTAAAAGGGATGTCTCCATCAAATCCCTCCCCTCAGAGCTCAGGGAACCCTGTGGAAGAGGAGGCAGAAGGAGAGGGAAAGACAGAGAGGACAGAGGACACCAGGAGAACAAGCCCCTCTAAATCAAAGGAACAAAGCTCATATAAATTCACAGAGACTAAAGCAGCAAGTACAGGGCTGACATGGGTCTGCACCAGGTCCTCTGCATATATATTGTGGCTTTCAGTTTAGTATTTTTAGGGGACTCCTGAATGTGTGAATGAGTGGGTCTCTGATTCTTGTGTCTGCTCTTTTATTTTTCTGTTGGCTTGTCTTATCCAACTTCGATATGATGGTTTTTTGTTTTATCTCATTATATTTTATTTTGTTGTGGGTTTTTTTTTAAGATTTATTTTATTATGTATACATGCATGCCAGAAGAGGGCGCCAGATCTCATTACAGATGGTTGTGAGCCATCACATAGTTGCTGGGAATTGAACTCAGGATCTCTAGAAGAATAGCCAGTGCTCTTAACCACTGAGCCATCTCTCCAGCCCATTTTGTTATGTTTTGTTTTTATCTCTTAGAAGCCTGTTCTTCTTTTTTTTAAACAGCACTTACTGCTCTTTTTTTTTAAGATTTATTTTTTTATTTTATGTATATGGTGTTCTGTCTGCATATATGCCTGCATGACAGAAGAGGGCATCAGATTCCACTATAGATGGTTGTGAGCCACCATGTGGTTGCTGGGAATTGAACTCAGGTCCTCTGGAAGAGCAGCCAGTGCTCTTAACCCCTGAACCAGCTCTCCAGCCCCACCTGCCTGTTCTTTTCTAATGAGAGACAGAAAGGGAGAGGATCCAGATAGCAGAGGAGTTGGGGAGGAATTGGGAGAGGTAGAGGTAGGGGAAACTTCACTCAGATTATATTGTATGAGAAAAGAATCTGTGTTTAATAAAAAGGAAAATATTAAATAAATAAAAATAGAGACCTCCAGATATCTTGCCAGATGAACTGACTTGCTCATACAGTATGTTAAACATGATGGCTAAAGGTTCTTGGGGGAAAGATGGAGGTTGCATTGAAGAAGAATTAAGAGGACACAAGTAGATTTGCCAGAGGTAGAAGCTAAGTGTTAGGGAAGATAGTTTATCATGAAGACCAACAGAAGATACTAAGTAGAATCTTCTTGGGTCAAAAACAGATCTCAAACACTGACCTCAAAATCTATTCTGGAAGAGTTCAAAACCAATTCCATGAATCTGAAAATCTGTAGAGTACTTCATGCCTAAGTGCACTGTTGAAAACTATAAATTATCCTGTAGTATAATAAATACTGGTAGTAGCCAGGTATTTTCACACAATGAGAATGTCAAAGACATGTTTACAAAACACAAACTTACTGTGTCTAAATGCAAGGCTCCTTGTGAGGAACAACATGAGAGGTTCCACACAGCAAGGGTACAGGGGAAATAAACATGACTGCCAGAAACTAAGTAAATAAGTAATTAACAATAATAAACCTTTGAGAGAAAAATACGTATCCTAAAATTTATTGCTTCAAATAAAATGCAAAGAAACAGACAGCATGAGCCATATATGAGAAAACAAGAGAAACTGTGAAATATTCTCTCTGTGTGTCTTCTGTCTCTGTCTCTGTCTCTGTCTCTGTCTCTCTCTCTCTCTCTGAGGCAGCATCTCACTATATAAACCTATGTGACCTGGAACTCATATAGATCCTCCCACTTCGGCCTCTCTGAGTGCTGGCATTAAAGGTTGTGAGTCACCACACCCTGAAGATGTCTCAATTTTTAAATGCTGTTACTAAAGTAGTGAAAGCAATATGATGACAATGTTATGCCAAATAGAAAACAATTTATGAAGAGATAGATACTATATATAAAATAAAGAACCAAATGGAAAATCTAGAAAGTAAGAACACTGAAATTAAAAAAAAAATGACAAGAGTTCAACTGGAATGAGTTAAGACAAGAAAAGAACAGTGACTGTTTGGATTTAAAGAGCGTTTGTAATTTGAAGAATAAAAAGTTAAAAGAAAAAAGAAAAACAGAGTTCAGAGAAATGTGGGACACCATAAATTATACCAACAAACACAAACGGGGAGTGAAGAGTAGAAAGAAATCTAAAGATTTAATATCTGAAAACTTCTAAAGTTTGCGAAAAAATCAGAAAGTTCAATAAATTTCAAGTAAAATAAATGTGAAGAAATCTCTAGCTACATCATAGTAAAAGCATTGAAAGCCAAGGACATCCACCCCACTACTCTCTGCTGCCACCCTGCCAGGGGTGTTGTTGGGTGCCTTCTGCTCACAATAGTCCCCTTTCTGTTTTTATATCACAATATCCCACTTATCTTTCAATATCTCTTCTTCCCCTCTCATGAACCACTTCTAGCTGCATGATCTACACACATGCTCACATGCGTGCATGCATGCACACGCACACACATACACAAAGGTGCATGCACTTAAATCTAGGTTCTGAATATGAAAGAAAATGTGGCATTTGTCTTTCTGAGTCTGACTTACTTCACCTAGCATAATGATTTCCAATTGCATCCATTTTCCTAAAGATGTCATGATTTAAATTTTTATGGCTAATAAAATTCCATTGTGTGTATGTACCACATTTTCTTTAGTTGTCTTTGATAAGTATCTAAAATACTACTTCCATTTCTTATCTGCCGTGAACAGTATAGCAATAAACATGTATGTTCAATCATCTTTTTGGTAAGACTTAGAATCTTTCGTGTAGAAAGAGAGGAGTAGTTTGGCTAATTAACATGGTAGTTCTAAAAATAGTGGCTGCATTACTTTACATTTCTCACCAGCAGTTTTGTAAGAGATCCCTTTCCCCACATCCACACTAGTATTTATTGTAATTTCCTTTCTTGATGATAGAGGTTCTGACTGGAATCTCAAAGCAGTTTTAATTTCCATTTCCTCATAGGTATAGATGTTGGACACTTTTCTAAATGTTAATTGGCCATTTGTATTTCTGCCTGTATTTTGAAAACCTGGAAAACTGCACAAGAAACTCTTTAGATCTGATAAACACAATGAAGTTGTAGGATACCAAAAAAGTACCTTTTTATATACCAATAATTAACTTGCCAAAAAAGAAATTGGAAAAACTATCATTCACAATAACTTTTTAAAAATGCTTAGAAATAAGTCTAACCAAGGAAATGAAAAACCTCTATTTCAAGACACTGAACAAAGAAATTGAAGATGATACTAAGATAGTAGAAAGATCTTCCATGCTTACGGATTAATAGAATTTATATGGTGAAAATGGCTATCTTACGACAAGTCTTGTCCAGACTCAGTGCAATAACTACCAAAAGTCCAATGATATTCATCAGAGAATTAGAAAAAAGCCCTAGGATTCACATGGAAGCACATAGGACTCTGAGGAAACTGATGCTAACCCGAAAGAGCAATCCTGGAGAAATCACAGTATTTTCCCTCAAAGTATATTAGAGTCATAGAAACAAAATAAGCTTGATATGGACATAAAAATGTACATGTCAGCCAGATGGTGGCGGTATGTGCCTTTACTCCCAGCCCTGGGGATACAGAAGTAGGTGATCTCTGAGTATGAGGCCAGCCTGGTCTATGGAGTGAGTTCCAGGACAGCCAGGGCTACACAGAGAAACCCTGTCTCAAAAAAGAAAACAAAACAAAGCAAAAAAAAAAAAACATACATGTAGATAGTAAATAGAAATGAGGATCCAAAAATGAACACACGTGACTCTAGCCACCCAATTTTCAAAAAAGGTACAAAAACGTACATTGGTTAAAAACAAAAGAGAGCCTCTTCAACAAAGGGGCAGAAGCAAAAGTTGATATAAAAGAGTTGCTATCAACGCCGTATTGCTGAATATACTGTGTACCTTGGTTGTAAGGTATGGAGAAATCAAGTTGGAACTGAACTGGAAGCTTCATTGCTGATTAAACCTCTGGTGCCACAAGGTACCAGTAGGATGTTAGGGGAGAAAAACCGATGCTTTTACACAGCTGTGAACTTTAATGGACTTCAGTACCGATGCCTGTTTGTGAAGCAATGGCACGACTGTTAAGGGGCTAACCCACTGTTTTTTAAATTGGATTTGAGGCCCATTCATGCCATAGGAAGGATCCCATACTTGGCATAAACCTGGTCAAAATCACATGGCTAGGGAAGTCATAGGCCTGAGAAAGAACTTACTTTTGTTGTTTGACCTAGCATTAAGCTGCCTTCAAAATACTCATGTTTATATCACTAGACTAATGGTACTCTCAGCATTAATCAAAGAAGTCTCTCTTTTCAGTGAACGAAGAGACTTGTGGCTTAACAAGTTATTGAGAATAATGACAGTTGAGTATTGAACCTTAAAGGAGACATTTACACCACCCCTTCTAAGCCTCAAGGAACATTGAGGAAGAGGAAAAGGAACGAATGTAAGAGTTAGAAGATTTGAAGAAGGCCAGTAAAATGCCATCTTCTGAGCAAGAAACAGCAGTTGCAGAGGCAGGTCTGTCTGGTAGCACAGGTTTTTGATTTCAGCACCTGGGAAGCAGAAGCTTGCATATCTTTGTGAATTCCAGGCCAGCCTGCTCTACTTACTAAGTTGTAGGCCAGAGCTGCATAGTGACACCATGTATTAAATGAAAGAGTAGGGGAGGGGAAGGGAAAGAGAGGGAGAGGAGCACAATCAATAGTAGTCAAGAGCTCACAGAAGCTGTTGTTATCAGCACAAGATTGTCCCAATTAACAATCAGTGTTAGATGGGAGAGGGGCTCATGGCACTCTACTCTCCATGCAGAACTCTTGGCTACCGATAGATTCTGGGGAGGGAAGTCATTGTTATTAGCCATATATGTACTTGTGAGCCCACCAAGCTCTAATGGAGAGTTTGAAACCCATAGCCACACAGATACCCATGTTTAATTCAGTGGGTCACAAAATAAAAATTATTTTTTTAAACTCGTGAGTTACATGAATTTAGGAAGGGGATTTGTAGGTGAATGAGGAAGGACTTACAAAAATGAAAAAGGCATAAGGGAAGGTGTTGGTGAGATTAATTAGAATATATCCTACCTATCTATCTATCTATCTATCTATCTATCTATCTATCTATCTATCTATCTATCATCTATATTTTGAGACAGAGTTTCACTATGTAACCCTAGCTGGCCTGGAAATCACTATATAGACCAGGATGGCCTCAGACTCACAGAGATCTGCCTGCTTCTGTCTCTCAAATGTTGGAATTAAAAGTATATGCCTCTATGGCTGGCCTAATTTGCAATATTAAATGTAAAAGGAATATGCGATAATAAAAATTCACCGTAGCTGGGCATAGTGGTGCACACCTTTGATACCAGCACTTGGGCATTAGAGGCAGGTGGATCTCTGTGAGTTCAAGGCCAGCTTGGTCTACAGAATGAGTTCCAGGACAGCCAGAGCAACATAGCAAGACCCTGTCTCAAAAAAATCATCATAATAATAATAATAAAATTTTACCTTCAAGATATCATATTAGTAATTTATGCAGGCAAACTCCGCAGGGTATTTATGTACCTTCAAATGATCTGTCCCTATGTATTCACTAATCACTGTGGCTGCTTTTAAAGCACATATTCACAAATTCTCTTATACTACTCCATCCTGGGTGGAGTAGTACTAATTCTCTTCTGCTTCAATATGGACTAGATGGAGAAATTCACTTCTTGTCAGGCATGCAGCTCAGTGGAAGAAATTTGCTTCTACCAAAAGGGTATGAAAAGAGAAACCAACAGTAATTTTACAAGTGAAAACATCCAGCAGACATCTGGATGCTGCTCATGCTGTGTTTACATAACATCACATCTTTTTCATCTCTTTTTACTAAGAGATTCATATTTTACATTTTTATTTATGTGTGTTTATTTCTGTCAGTTATGTGCATGTGTGCGCAAGTGGCAGCAGAAGCCAGAAGAGGATGTCAGATCCCTTGCAGCTGGGATTACAGGTAGTTGTAAAGCCCTATGTGGTTGCTAGAAGTTGAATCCTGGTCCTCTGGAAAAGCAGAAAGCATGCTTAATAACTGAGTCATCCCCTCAACACCGATAGATGTATATTTAAGTTAGTACAGTGGTAGTATCTTAGAATTCACTTGCATTAAACCTACTGTGACTAACTTCATTTCAAAGACTGTTACATGCTGTACTGAAACTGCTCAGAGAAGCCTGAGGGATCAACTGGGTGTCTGTCAGGTGTGCACTAATTGAATTTTCTCTTTGAGACTTTAGGAAAAGAAGATTAATAATCTCCACTAATAACATCATTAGGGCTGTGGCTACATGTAAGCAGAAAGGTTTTTCCATAAGACAACTAGACCCCCATGTGTGTGTTCATACTAGGGAGCAAACTCAGGCCTTAGTGTATGCTAGCTAAGAGTTTTGTCATTGAGCTACATTTCCAGGCCACTCAAACTCTAAAAAATGAGGAAACTTATGGGAGACCCACAGTCACTATTACAAGAATCACTACAGAAACAGGAGAGTTGGAGCATGATCCCTGATCCCCACCCCCAACCCACATATCACTGCTGTCTAGTTTGAAACTCCCCTCAATACATGCGTACACACTCACACACACACATGAAAAAGAAAGGGTGCTAGGAAGCTTTAATTAAAGGCCATGGGAGGGATCCAAACCTTAAGCACCTTTGTGACAATGGAGGGAACAATCACTTCCAGTTGACATAGCTTTGAGGGCTCTAAGGATATAGAACCATAACCTAGGAGAGAAAAAAGGAGGGCAGTAGAGGGACTGTGGTAGCACACACCTTTAATCCCGGCACTCAGGAGGCAGAGGCAGACAGATCTGTGGGGTTGAGGCCAGCCTGGTCTACACAGTGAGTTCCAGGACAGTCAGGGCTACACAGAGAAATCCTGTCTCACAAAAGGGGGGAGGGCAACTTATAGGAAGGAAATGGCATTAAGAACAATGAGAGGGATGAATGAGACATATTTGAAAGACAATGAGGCAGAGAAGTGCATGACTAGGTTGGTAATGAGTGTCCTGGTGCTCATCAGAAGATGCATGCATAAGATGAAGTGTGGAGGATTTACTTGTGACTTGCCATCAGGGACTTCTGAGAAGTGAACTGACATTTCAAAGCAGAGGGAAATGACATTTGATGGTAATGTGTGAGGTAGGTTGGAGGGAAAGAAGTATTGCTAGGTGGAGGTAGTCCCTAGAAGGGACTACATTCTATACAGCTTTCTTCACAGATGCTCAGCACCAGAAAAACTCAAATGCTCTTCAGTAGGTGAATGGATATGCAGTGGGATATTCACATGACTGAATAGTAACTAGAAAGAGAAGAATGAAGTACTGATACCTAAAACAGACATTCAGAGCATTGTGGAGAAGTTTGTTCTCAAAGGGGCAACATTTGAGCTTTAAAATTATCTAAATTTCATTGATTACAGTGCAGTAACCTTGTGGAGAGATAAAGTGCTGAATATCTTCAAAGACTAAGTTGTATAGCGACAAACAAGTTGTATAGCCTAATTTGTCCTCCTTAATAGCCAGTTGCCATCACCTTCTATAACTGGTTTAGCAGTTTTGTGTGTCTGCTGATTGGACTCTTGCAATGAATGTTAGGTCCCTGATCCCTTGCCTTTATTTAAATTTTCAGTCTGGGATAGATGAATACAACCCCTGAATCTTGAGGATTTCCCCATTGTTTTGTAGTTTGTCTACCTGATGATACCACCTACTTTCTGCTTGGGACTGTAAAATGCTTTTGTGGTTCCTCTTCAGAGGAACCTAGGTCCTGGAGGAGCTTACGTTATTTATATGATATTTTGTTTACTTATTATGGTCTTTGCTGTTGCTTCAGAATGAACCACTTTGTTTTAGAGTTGTTACTTTTCTTTTCTGTTATATACAATGGCAGCATTATGCTAAATGACAAAGGCAAGACAAAGTTATACTAAAGTGGGAATCAAGGATTGCTGAACTTTAGGGAAAGTGGTAAGATACGGCTATAAAAAGATAGCATAAGAGAATTGGGGAGGGGGGCCTAATGAACTATGTTCTGATTATAGTGATGCTTAAACAAATACAAACATTAAAATTCATAAAATTATACATAAACAAAGTCAATTTTACTATTAATAATATTTGTAATGGTATGATCACAAAGAGTGGAAACATTTTGTGGTAGGTGGTAAGTAAATATAATTACTTATATTTATGTTAAACACTCTTTTCAAATAATAGAAAATGTATCTCTCATCTGTGGAATGAATTTTGTGCTTAAGTATAAAGTATTAAGCATTAAGTTAACAAAATATTTATTTTTAAGACCTCTTTCTTCCTCCTTGGTGGACATTATTTTGTGAAAATACATCCTACTGTGATCACACTTGCCAAGAGACTGTCCCAACGACACCCAGTTTTCTTTCTCTTGACTCTGCAGGTAGATAGCCACTCCAGATATCTCCCCACCTACAAATACTAGTGAACCCTAGATTTCAGAAGATCCATTTTTTTTCTTTACAATAGCACTTGGTTTTTTGTTGTTGTGTTTTTTGTTTGTTTGTTATTGGTTTTGGTTTGGCTTTGGTTTTGGTTTTTCAAGACAGGATTTCTCTGTGTAGCCCTGACTGTCCAGGAACTCACTCTATAGACCAGTCTAGCCTCAAACTCACAGAGATCCATCTGCCTCTGCCTCCCCAGTGCTAGGATTAAGGGAGTGTGCCACCATCATCTCGATCTCTCTGCTTTTTGATAACAGCAATTATGCATGTTGACAGTTTATTTTTATAAACTTTATTGTAAAAAACTTGCAAATAAAAAATATCATGTGCTGAAATTAACCAGAACCAAAGTCTGTGCATCTCAGTGAACTTCTATACAGTTAAAATATCCATTCTGAAGTTGTGGAGCTTCACATTGGACTTTACACTTTCACTACTGAATATATTTTATGCACTTATCTATCACCAAAAAATGAAAAATCCATGACAAAGTTAGAGCTAGAAAAATAATTAGATTTATGTCCTCTTCTATATGGAATGTCCATTCTCTGCATTAAGTCCTTCCTGGCCTCCTAATATTAGGCCTTCCTTGTTTTCATTTTTGCATGTTATACTGTCCCCACATATACATTTGTTTACATATATACATATATATTATTGGCTAGGTTCTGCACACGAGAGCGAGAATATGTGATTTTTTTTCTTTCTGATATTGTGTGATCTCAGTTAATATTATACATTTCTAAGTCCATTAATTTTCCTGAAAATTTTATGACTACGTTCTTTTTTTTTAGCTGAACAGTATTCCTTGCTATGGTGAAAAAAGCAGCAATAAGCATGGGGTGTAAATAGCTGCATGGTAGGGTATGCAGTTCTCTGTGATGGTTCTTGTTTCAATGGAGCACATTGAATACTATCAGAGTGTCAAGAGTGCCACGAATGAATGAATGAAAAATCCCACATGCTTAATAAGCCCACCAATCAATGGTGACAAACAAAGACTCTCTTCTTTCTGCTTCATTATGAGCACTATTTCCCTACAAACATTCTGTTCTTAATAACAAAAGTTTACCAACAAACATATTTCTTTGAGTTCCACCAAAGTTCACCGAATGAAAAGCAGGCTTTTCTGTTTAACAAAGACACTGGATCCCACAAAGGACAAGGAAAAAAGCCTTTATTTGTCTGGAGCCTTTATTTGCAAGTGGAAGCTGCCAGCAGTCATCAATTAAAAGTTCAGACATCTAATAATAGCTTGAGCTCAGCCAGAAAGAGTAGTGGATTGTGGATGCAACACTAACTAGACAAAATTGGCTCTGTTTTTAAAGTCAGTTTGCAAATGATGCCATTTCAGTAAGATTTTTAAAAATCCCAACACATCAGTATGCTGTTAATACTGTCATTTCACTTGCAGCCATTAGAATACTTTCCAAAACCTTAAAACTGATTTAATGAACTTATTTTCTCCTCATCCAGTGTTAAACAATGCTTATGAGGTATCCCTTTTAAAATATCATTTTAAAATATGCAATTGTTTAAAACGGAACACAACAGAAAATTACTCAAGAGGGCTAGTGAAGCTAAACATTCCTACCCTTAGAAATGAAACATTCCTATCCTATCCAGCATCCCTCTAACCCCACGAGCGCGCATCTACAACCTTCCCCCATTTTAAAGAGGGATAAGATTCCCAGAGAAATGGTGGACTGTAGGATTTGGGGGGAGGGGAAGAGAAGTATAGGGAGCAAGGGAGAGAAAGCGATGATTTCCCAAATTAGGAGAATTGGTCGACATACCCTAAAAGACTGATCTTTCCTGTGTAATCTGAGTAAGGTGAATAGATACTACTTAGTGACGATACTAGTTTTATTGTCTCCGATTGGCAAATAAGAAAAAAGATTGACAGTATCGAGTGAAGGGAATGTAGGGGGCGGGCTGCAATGTTAATGGGAGGGGTAACTAAGGGCTGGAGCTCATTGATGACGCGGTCCTCACGTGACCAGCAGTCGACGTGTGCAGAAGTCCTTATAGTCCAGGCCCAGTTCCTCAGTAGCAAGAGAAGAGTGGCCCGGTTCCTTCCAGGTACTTTAATAGTGGGCGCTGGCTCGGAGACCATAGGGTGGAGGGGGCAGAGATCAAAAAACACGCTTATCCCGTACTCTTTCTCTTATCCTAGGGTTCTGCTAAACTATTTTGTGCGAGAGGTTTGGGGCTGCTTGGTGAGGGATGGGGCAGATTGAGAGGGAGGTAGCTAAGGAGTCGGGCAAAGAGAAAGAAAAGAGAGGGGGAAAGGCAAAATACGAGACAGACGGAGAAAAGAAACAATAACAATGTGGGAAAAACTTGTCTCATTCTTTGCTCTCTTGCTGGGAAACGGAGGGTACAGATGAAGGCGGGGCTGCCACAAAAGGAGGGAGAAGAGGGGGACCTGGAAAAACTTTGCTATCAAGGCTTATATTCATAAAAGAGACCTTTTGATCCAGGCACTGGCGTGCTTACCAAGCACTCCTGTCTTTCTTCAGGACTCTTTATCTTTTGGGCGCGACATAAATCGAGGTGCAAGAAGAGAGGAAAATCTTCAGATACCTACAGGTCAGTGCAAGGGTGCGATTGCTTCAGGTTCCTTTGGGTGGGGGTAGAAGTGTGGAAGACACCAAAGCGCATCCCAGGGGCGCCACAGCGGCTTCCCATCCGGATTAAGCACAGAAGGCCCGTGCTGATCCTGCTGCGAAAATGGGATGAAAGAATAAAGGCGAGAGGCTAAAGATATTTAAAACAGAGAGAGGAGGCCGCTGATGGGACCTTCGCTGGTGAGAGACTGAGGAAGGGATGACTTGGAAAAGCCCGAAAGGGCGGGAGTGTTAGAGCCATGTGGTGAGGGAAGGGTTAATTGCTTCCACGCCGCTCCCATTTCAGTGCTAGGAGAGGTTTGTTGCAGGGCCTGCTGGGAAAATGGTGGGCTGGAGCCGGGACAGGAGAAGATGGAGTTGGAGAGCGGGGAAGAAGGGGGGGGAGGGAAGGGAGGTGGAGGAAGGGGTGGAGTCACAAGCTCAGAGCCTGACTTGTCTGGTTAGAAAACTTTTTGGCATTTAAAGACCTGAATCGGAAAAGTCACTCGCTATGGGAACACAGGAGCTTGTCCATTTGCCTGGCACCTAATCTGTTTTGTTTCCTTGTTTTTTTCTAGGATTAATTTATTCAAAAAAGAAATACTCAACATGCAAAAGTCTTGTGATGAGAACGAAGGAACAGCCCAGAACACACCAAAGGCAGATGAAGGCCGTCCTTCAGAAGATCCACCACAGCAGGCAGGAGAAAATCTTGAGGCTCCTGGAGAAAGTGTCGGGGAGGAAGCAGATGGGAGCCTTCAAGGAGAGCCTGCTCAACCCAGCCTGGAACCTAAAGAGGACACGCCCACAAGGCATCTGAACCCTGAAGAAGTGATAAGAGGAGTAGATGAGTTGGAAAGGCTTAGGGAAGAGATAAGAAGAGTAAGAAACAAGTTTGTAATGATGCACTGGAAGCAAAGACATTCCCGAAGCCGTCCTTACCCTGTGTGCTTCAGGCCTTGAAAGCTTTTCTTCTCTGAGATTGAAATCTGGCTGCTGCTTTCTTTCTCTTAGCATTTTCTGATGTATCTTTGAACTTCATTTTACTCTTAATTACCTGTCTGGTACTTTCTTTTAGATAGTTTTGTTGTTACCAGCATCTCATTGGATTTTGGATTTTGACCCATTTTCCACATTTATTTTTCAGTTGGAAGGTTTCACACTTATGCATGGAAATGTGTTCATTCCATATTATACAATTAAAAAGCAGCATATTTAGTATCAGCTCACATATATAGGAAAATTCCTAATTATGTGTGTACATGTATAATTATACGTATCAAAAAACTTAACAGTGCTTATTTTTGTGTGATGTGTTTTAATTTTACCTTTTGCTTTTGTGTATTTTTTAATGAATATGTGTCTCACAAAGAACTGCAGATTTTTTTAATAAGTGGGAGTTAATTAAAATTAATTTGTAACCAGCTTGTAGAGGCAATAAAGGCACTAAACTCTTGATGAAGAACTATTAAAAAGAAATGTAAACCTGGAATTACCTCTGGATTTCTTAGCCAGAGGAATAAAACTGGCAATCATTATAGATACATGTGCTTAAGATTTGGTCTTTTCGTGGGGAAAATACTTGCCTCACAGGGATCTGTGTGGAACATTAATGTGCCATTTTTGAGGGAGTATATGGCCTCACTCAATCTGTGTTTAGATATAAGACTGATAGGCAGAGATGGGGGCTTCCATGCCAATCTTACGTTGTTGAGTTGCCGGCCCTTTCCTGAGACCTCAGCCTGCCAACTAGGGCCACTTACGCTGGATCCAATGCTCTCTGCTGGCCCCCACCACTGGGGGTGCTGAGTATCAAGACCCCAGCTGGGTTTCCTGGAATTCCCCAGTTGAACTCCCATCCCCACCCCCAAGTACTCAAATACAGCTGGTGCCACTACAATTGGCTTTTTTGTTTTGGTTGAAGCAAGGTCTTATTCTGTAGCCCAGGCTAGCCTGGAATTCATAGTAGTCCTTCCTCAGCTTCTGAAGTGCTAAGATTATAAATTTGAGCCACCACACTCTGTTTTCCCCAAGTTTTAAGCCTCTCTTCTATAGTGGCATAGTAGAAATAGTGAGCGGTGTCTCGTGAGAATGCCTAACTGCTCTTGCAGAGGATTCAGATTCAATTTCTAACAGTCACGTGGTGGCTCATAACTCCCTGTAACTCTAGTTTCAGGAGATCTTATACCCTTTTCTGGTGTCCGCATGGACACAGTGCACATGTGCTCATGCAGGGTCATATACGTACACATACATTTTCTAAAAAGTTTTAAAAATTGCCCAGAGTTTATGAGGGTGTCTTGCAGAATCTTTAGCAAAAGCAATCCCTTTTGTTTTTAAATGTGGGACATTTTTCTTGGTATGAGTCCCAACTTGATATAATAAACCTATTTGAGAGTAGAGCAAGGTACCGATTTAAATGAAAAATATGGAATAATTGCTGGATATTTTTTGTGGTTTGCTTTTGTTTTTGTTTTTTTGGGACAGTATCTTATGTATCCCAGGCTTGCCACCGACTTGCTTTATAGCTTAATATGACCTTAAGCTTCTGATCCTCTGGTCTCCACTTCCCAAGTGCAAGGACTGCAGGTGAGTACCACCACTTTCAGTTTATATGATGCTGGGAATCAAAATTCAAGGACTTATACATAGTGGGTAAGCACGCTGCCTGAGTTTTATACTCAGTTCCTGGAACAACTGCTTTTAACAAAAAATAAGGTTGTGTCCTTGCCTTGTAAGCAAAATCTATCTGAATGCTACTGGCAGGTCCCATTGGTTCAGGATACCCTCAGGGAATGTGTGCAAATTATTTAAGGTTGTTTTCCATCTCATTTCTTTATTTTTTTTAAGATTTATTTATTTATTATGTATGCAACATTCCGCCTGCATGTATGCCAGCAGGCCTTAAGAGGGCACCAGATTATAGATGGTTGTGAGCCACCATGTACTTGCTGGGAATTGAACTCAGGACCTCTGGAAGAGTAGCCATTGGTTCAGGATACCCTCAGGGAATGTGTGCAAATTATTTAAGGTTGTTTTCCATCTCATTTCTTTATTTTTTTTAAGATTTATTTATTTAT